>OY856409.1:1686608310-1686860810 GCA_963693085.1 Alisma plantago-aquatica | reverse complement strand
ATGATGCAAATGGAAAAAGTTTCCTACCTTAACAATTGAGTATTTGCGATGTCGTATTGGCTGGGTGGTAGTTGAATTATTTTGGATATTGGCTCACTAGACATTATAAATTGCAATCTTCCAAATTTATATGTAAAGGCTATCAATTTGAATAAATTGTGGGAGTGATAAATAATTAAAGACCTAATTTATATCATCAAATTTTCAAATATAATCAAATAAAAAGGGTTTTTGACAAAAGAAAATTTTCTCTTATAGAATCAACTGATAAACAAATTCGTATTGTGATCAGTCCTTAGCAAGCACAAACTTAATGGAACAACTTTCCATGACTGGTCTTGGACTTTAAGAAGGGTTCTCAATGAAGAGTGTAAGATCTACGTCCTTGACAAACTAGTACCAAAATTACCTACTCCTGATGTGCTTAGAGCACAAGTAGATTCTTACTGGAAGCATGCCAATGATGTCTTGGACACAAAGTACCTCATGCTAAGCTACATGAACTATGAGTTGCATGAGAAGTGTGAGAACATGGAGATTCTTGAGATGGTAACACATCTTAGGAAAGTGAACCATAATCTCACAAAGCAAGAATGGGACAAAGTCATAAAGGCTCTCTTTGAGTGTAAGCTGACAAATGGATACTAAGTAGAAAAACATGTGCTCAATATGATTGGACATGTGTATCATCTTGAAGGATCAAAATTCTTTTTGAGCCAAGAGTTGGCCGTGAATATGATTTTAAAATCATTGCCAAGATCATATAGCCACTTTATTGCATGTTAACATGTGAATAATATGGACAAACTGATGTCGGATTTGATTGGTATATTGATTCATGCCAAAAAAAGGATGAAGAAGGGAAAAATTGTGATGATGGTTAGCAGAGATGAGTCTAACGATCAAAGCAAGGACATGAAGAGTTTTGAGGCTAAGCCCAAATCTAGATCTTCAACACTTAAAATGAGGAGAAAGAAAAGTACAAGAGGAACTCATCCTTTTTACTTGAAGGCATCTAGGAAGAAGAAGATGGATGGTGATCTCCACTTCAGGTATATATGTTATTGAAATAAATCTTTATATTTTTTCATCATGGGTACTAGATATCGGATGTGGATCTCACATATGTTTGAATATGCAAGATCTAAAGGGAAGTAGGCTTTTGGGAAAAGGAGAGGTGGAATTGTGAGTTGCAAATGGTACAAGAGTTGCGTCCAATGCAGTTGGAACCTATAGTTTATCTCTGCCCACAGGGCTTGTATTAGAGTTATTGAACTGCTATTATGTACCTACTATAAATAGAAACATCATTTATGTATCTTGTATGGAAAATGATGCATTTGAATTACATATTAAAAATTGTCGATGTTCTATTTCTAAAGATGGGATCTTTTATGATAGTGCCCCAATGTCTTATGGTCTTTATTTGCTAGATCTAAAGATAGATCTTTATGCTGTAAATACCAATAGAATAAAACTCAACAACTCAATAAAAACATACCTTTTTCATCATCATGTAGGGAACATAAATGAGAATCACATATCTAGACTCCATTAAGATGGTTATCTAGACTCCTTTGATTTTGAATCAATAAATAAATGTGAATCTTGTTTGTTGTGAAAGATGGCTAAGACCCTTTTCACTAAATCCAATGAGGGGGGTAGTGATCTATTAGGACTCATACACACTGATGTATGTGGACCTTTTAAAACAACTTCTAGAGGTGGGTATGAGTACTTCATTACCTTCACTGACGACTTCAATGGGTACAATTATGTTTACCTCATGAAACATAAGTCAGTAATGCTTGACAAGTTCAAGGTGTTAATGAATGAAGTACATAACCAACTTGGCAAAAAATTTAAGGCACTTTGTTCTGATCAAGGTGGAGAATACTTAAGCCATGACTTAAAGGACCTTCTTTGAGCCCATGGGATTGTATCCCAGTGGACTCCACTTGGAACACCTCAGCATAATGGTGTATCAGAAAGAAGGAATTGCACGTTACTGGACATGGCGTAATAAATGATGAGTTTAGATGAGCTTTTGACTACCTTCTGGGGTTATGCTCGACCAACCATCACATTTACACTAAATCGAGTACCATCTAAGTCAGTTCAAAAGACTCCATATGAGATATGGACTGGGAAGCCTTCCAATGTCTTTTATGAAGGTTTGGGGATGTAAAGCTTTTATAAGGAAAATGTTTCTTGAAAATCTTAGTGATAAATCCGATAAATGTTATTTTTTTGGATATCCTAAGGATACTAAAAGATATTACTTTTATTCCCTATCTGTCATCAAAGTGTTGTTTCCAGAGATGTTTTATTCCTAGAGATGGATTTTATTTCCAAAGGAATCAGTTGGGAAGAAAGTGGAACCCGAAGCAGTTTGAGACCAACAAGGGAACATTGAATTGATAGATGCAGAAGAGGAACAAAGAGAACCAAAAAGTTTTGTGGAATCTCAAATTGCTCAAGTGACACATGTACCTCATAGATAATAGGAAACACCTTGAACATAAGAGATATGGATTTCTTGTGACTCAAGAAGGTAGTGAATTGGTCATACATGATGAGCCAATAACCTATCTAGATGCTATTGAAGGACTATAGTCTATGAAATGGCTTGAGGCCATGAGATCTGAGATGGAATCCATGTATATCAACAAAGTATGGACTTTGGTGGATCCACCTGAATGATTAAAACCCATAGGGTGCAAGTGGGTCTTTAAGAAAAAGACTGACATGAATGGTAAAGCACAAACCTATAAGGGAAGATTGGTTGCAAAGGGTTTCAAAAAAATTCAAGGTGTTGACTATGATGAAGCCTTTTTCACCATTGGCCATGGTTAAGTCCATCAGGGTCATGTTTTCCATTGCACCTTATCATGACTATGAGATTTGGTAGATGGATGTTAAAACTACATTCCTTAATGGGAATGTTCTTGAGTATGTGTACATGACACCACCTGAGGACTTTATAAATCCAAAGGATGCAAATATAGTATGTAAGATACAAAGATCAATTTCTGGATCGAAGCAAGATCTCAAAGATGGAATCTTCATTTTGATGAGATAGTCAAAGAGTTTGGCTTTATTCAAAATGAAGATGAACCTTGTATGTACATTAAGGTTAGTTGGAGCATAGTAACATTCCTCATTTGTATGTATATGATATACTATTGATGGGGAATGACATCCCTACTTTACAAAGGGTAAAGGAATGGCTTGAAAATAAATTTTCTATTAAAGACTTGGGAGAAGCATTCTACATCTTGGGAACTAAGATCTAGGAGGTGCAGCAGTCAGACGATTCCCAACGCAACTAGAAGACAATTGTGCATCTACAACGATGAGGAGATGTCGTTGGACTTGCTCCAAGATCATATATATCCTCAAAATGGTCTTTTCTATTATATAGTTGTTGACGCGATCCACTGGTTTATGGGGAATATGGTAGTAAAATTTTTGTTTATACTACATATTCTGTAGCCATATTTCCCTACAATAGATACAAAAGCACTATCCCTTTTGTATATCTTCTTTTATAGTTTCCCTACATGCATTGTAAAATTCCCTTTTAAAAAAATACAAACAAAACACCAAGAGAGTATAAATGACAAAAAATTGGCCATATGTATATTATTGACTATTGACTATATTTATATTGTTGAGTGTCAGTTTCTTTTACACATTCATTACAATTATTATTGTAAAGAGGATCTCCTCCACCATATATAAAGGGGCATACTCCTTGTAACAAACACATTAAAATATACTTGTATCTTTAAGTTTCAATTCATTCACATGAAACATATGCTCTGATACCATGTAAATGGATTAAAACTTAAAAATACAAGAATCTTTCAATGTATTTATTACAAGAATTATGCCCCTTTATATATAGGGGAGGAGATCCTCTTTACAATAATAAATATAATGAATGAGTGAAATAAACTAACCGTCAACAATATAAATACAGTCAATGGTCAACAATATATAGATGGCCAATGTTAACATTAATTTTTAATCATTCCATAGATTAATTGATAATCAATTAATATTAACAATACAAAAGTTGTACACAATATATACACATAGTATCAAAGTATCAACTAATATAGAAACAAGCATTTGACAGTTACATACCACGATTGTGTTGTAATTGAGTCATTAGCTCATAAGGGTTGAATGTATTCATTTTTCAAGTATGTAATAGCCAAATAAAAGTACACAAAAAATTTGAGACTTAATGGCTATTGTTGTTTTCTAATTGATCTTTAAGCTCATTATTGTTGACCTTATATTTTCAAGGTACACTATATATGTATATATGTACATATATATGTATGTATAAGAACAGAAACTATACATAAATTATACACATATTATCCACTTAAGTACACATAAAAGTTGAATTATGGATGCATTGGTGTGTTGTAGTTGAACTATTAACTCATGACAATGATATTTTATTCTAAGTATGAGACTATATAAAAAAAAGTACACACATTATATTTATGTAGTTAAAAAAAATCTAAAAAGCTACTACCCATTATTGGACCAATGATGAGATTTGTTTCAAGGTGTTGTTTCACGTACATGTGTCCTAATTTTTACAGATTTAGTGGATACCTAATTTAAACAAGCAAACTTCAAACATATTGCAATTACTAGTATAACCGCTTGACTAGCTAGAGATTGGATTGAAATAAAATAGTATATAGACTATACTATCCAAATAACACACTTTTCAGTTTTATACTCCCAATATAACAATTTTTAAAATCACAAAATAACATTGGTGCATGGACATTCCATCATCATATGGGCCGCAAGTGCCTCTATTGGTTTGATGTGGTTCCATCTGGACCCATCAATCATATGTGGCCTAGGTGGGAATACATTTCCCCCACATGTTCCAACAAATGATGCATCAAGGAGCTGAGCATCCTACACTATGAGGAATTAGTCATACAATAAGCTACATATGACTTTTGGGGAAACATTGGCACAATCATATGAAAATGTGACACAATGGGGGATACAATCATCCATCAAGGCCAATTCTTTCAACACCAAAATTTCTTTCCCTAGGTGAGGCAGATGTGTCCTTGATTGGGACACATTAGTCCATGCAACATGGCTAATGATGTTTTGCCCTAAAGGATTATATAATTAAATGTATCTTGAAGGAAAATATCACATATTGGGATACATGCTCTACACATCAGGAAAGCTATCCCATTTGAGGATTCAATGACCCCACCATTGGTATATTGTAGTCTAATGGGGAATACTTTGAATATTTCTTTATTGGATGTATCCTACACTTTGGCCACTATGCAAGGCCCTAAAATAAGATTGAGAGTTATGATTGACCCCACATACAAACAATAGCCTTTGTTGTGTGTTTTGTCCTCACTCATGCACAACCCATTTTGACTTCCTAATAGGTTGATCATACTAGTTTTAGTTTGGGATGAAAATGCTTAACTACATAGTACATATTGACTATAAAATGAAATGGAGGCACACATTTGTTGATATTTGTATTCAAATCATTGTTTTTATTATTATTTTATTCTTGATCTGAAATAGTGGGATGTTATGATCTTTTACTTAGACATTTTTATGTCATCATTGAGGTTCAACAACATGAGTTAAAAATTATTTCCTATTTTATTACAGATCGATAATGGACCATGTACACACAACTCTCATTTACGGCTACCGCCTCTAGGGTGGATATCCTTTTCCTCATACTTGACTCTCATAGATTGTGACTTGGATGGCACATGCCTATCTGGCCTCACCTATCAAAAGGGGAACTATCTCTAATACCATCTGTAACCTCCACGCTTACTATTCAACATGGGTGAAGCTATAACATCGGCCTTGAAATGGAGAATGCACATTGAATGAAATTTAATAGATACAAATCAAATGACTTCTAGTCAATTTTATTATTTATGTATTCAAGTATGATGAGAATTACATATATTTTTTATAATTTGTTTGAAAGTGGAATAAATTATGTTATATTATTCAATAACTACATAATGATATAGCACAAGAAGTGTAGCATGTTGCGTGTTAAAGAAGTCAATATATGTAATATACCTTTATTTATAAAGATATATGTCCAATGAATTTGTAAAAAATATGCCACTTGATTTGATTTTATAAATAGTGTTTATTACAAAATTTGGTTTCGTTAAGAAATTTCACTCGGTAATGTGTATTAAATTCTTAATTTGACTATATATGAATACGACTGTGAGTGGTGGGGTCAAGTTGGATGGAATGGATGTACCAACATGTGATAAGTCTCATTACTTGGGATCTTTTATTGAAAAGGAGGGTGAGGTCCAAGATGATGTCTATCATAGGGTCATAATATGATGGTTGAAGTGGAGGGTTCAACTAGAGTAGTATGTGACCACAAGATCCCTCTAAAGTTAAAAAGAAAGTATTACAAAACAATATATGGCAAGTCATGCTCTACTAGATTGAATGTTGGGTAGTGAAGAAACAAGGTCTCAATAAGATGAATGTTGTTGAAATGCATATGCTGACATGGATGTATGGGAAGAAAAGAAAATATTGTTTGAGGATTGACTATATTATGAACAATGTGGGTGGTGAGCACCGAGTACAAGTTATGTGCATGTCGTCTACACTGGTATTGACATGTGCAACATAGACAGACAAATGCACCTATTCATAGCAAGGTTATTGAGTCAAGCACAATAAAAAGAAGTGCATGCAGGTCTAAATTAACTTGGAAAGAGCTTATGAAGAAATATTTTGAATTACAACTTATTTGAAAATAATGATGCATGTATCAAACCCAAACAAGGTTGGGATTGAGGCTTAGATGGTGGTAATGACTATATATTTCTACCATACTTAAATATAACATATACTTGAAACAATTTTCTACTAAAGGTTTGCATGATAAGTTGAAAATTCTGATAGAACTTTTCTACAGCAAGAATCAAATATCACAATCTAATTGTGACAAATGCATATTCATCCTAGTTTTTTTTTGAAGACACACCATTCATTACATTAAAGCCCTACGGCATCTACATGTAAAGGGAGATACACCAACCGAACACAAAAAAGTAAAGAGCAGATACAATAACCAGAAACTCATATCGGAACGTGATAAGGACAATGATGTATTGATCTCTCTTCTATATCGCTGACCAAAACAGCTTTTTATGAGAGATTCCTTCAACCTGAGATTATATCTGATATAAAGTATATGCTCCAAACCAGTGACCGAAGAAGTGCTCACCTTCGCACTTGCTGCCATATAACAAAGAAGCAAAAAAAGACCTAACATGAAAGGAGGACACAAACCACACGACAACATAGAACCTATAACTCACTAAAGCAACAACACCTACCTAACAACACAACGTCCCACAAAAAAGGACGAGAAACATAACTACCAACGACGAGCACTAAGGTTGCACCAATTAGGAGACCCAGGAAGGAGGCCAACACCCAAGGATGCAGATACATAGGAAGGACGGCTCATGCGAGTACAAAGGTGGGGAGTAGAGGGTGCTGGAAACTCCACCACCACTCCCGACCACCACTGCGAACAGGGGGCGGAAGACCCACACGAAGCCCAAGACCCAGCTTCTTCCTCCTCTACCTGGAGCACCAAGGGGCGCCCGAGCCCACCGTCCGCCCAAGAAGGAACCCAAGGCACGACACGACCAACCAACGAGCACAGAAAACTCCTATGGGCAGAGACTAAAAAACGACCTGCCGCCAGGAAGTAGACCCGAAGGAGAAACCTCCAGCCTTCCGCCTCACTATCCCCTGCGATCGGCTTCCACGATTAGAATTGTGGTTGAAGAAAGCACCTATTTGCTGGTGCCGAGACGATCTGCAGGCCAGAGCTCTAACGCCTAAACACCAGCGGGAGGCAAAGGAGGACAGGTAGCAGGACAAAGAAGACCCGAGCTCCACCGAGCACCACCACCAGTAGACGTGGGTTGAAGGAGAGGCCCGGGGGGCGAGGGCGACGCATGCCGGCGGCCCAGCCCCTCCCCCAAGCCGAAACGAGAGCGCCGCTGAAACCTAAATCGCCATAGCGGTGAAGGGAGTGTCGCGCACTGGAAAACTAATTATTCATCCTAGTTTTAGTTACATTTTCATCTTAGTTTTGCACTCATTTCCCTCATTTTACTTTAAAATTAGCTTGCATTTAGGTTTTTCTAATTATTGTGTTAATTGTTGTGATATTTATCCAATTCCTTGGCTTTAATAGTAGGTTTGAGCTTCATATCTTATGCACAAACTACATGGTAGATTTGAGATTCATATCTTATGAAAAAGAATTCTTTGTAATTGGACCAGATTTCCATTGATCAGTCCCTTCATCAATTGATGTTTTCATCAATTTATGGCTTCTACAGTCAGGCCCGTGACCACACACCAATATCCCCCCCAGGGAGGATTCACCTTGTATTGAAGTCCCAATGGTTTTCTTAAAGTATACTCTTTCATCAGTTGACTACCAATTGAAAGTCCTAATAAAAAAATTGTGATAGGTGCCCCTCTACTGATGGGAACATTGTGCACCCCTCAACCAATGGTCGATGGGATTCCAACACTTCACACTCACTTATTTTGTATCATACCAAACTCATCAATTGACGATAGACATGTTCCCATACACTAATGACGACCCAAACATTATCCATCGATGAAAATTTTGCACCTACCTACTTATGAATCTCATTGCGCCTCCATAGATGGATGACCACCAATGGAAATTTTGGTCGAGTACTCTTTCAACATGAAGGGAACAAGAATTCTGCCTCTCCCAACCAATGAATTTTCTACAAGGTCCTCAATTGAGGGTTGGGCAAACTCCTCTTATCAATGATATATCTAAATACTCCATACACTGGTGGAAATCTAGACCTTACCTACTGATGGAGTGCATGTCATGTCAACAGTTGATCATCCTCTCTTTTGTCTACTGATGGAAAGTTTGAATTGTATGAGTCTCATTAATTTCCTCCTACAACTGACTTTTCACATTCATGCAGTGGACATTTAGCAACAAGACACCTAGTTGTGTTCCAAACCCTAACAACTGTCTATACATACAAGGCCTTACCCACAAAGGAGAGGGATCTGCCTCTGATGCAACTAAGCTACCTAAAATTATCCCTCAACATCCACTAGTACAATATTGGTCTATAGGGTAACCAAAGAAAACTGACCTTAGATAGCAGCGTCTGGTTGGCACAAATAGAAACCCGAGGCAATAGTGACATTGATGTGTCACTTGTATCAAACAAAAATGACCCTAAAACAAAATTGATCACAAAAAAACCGACCCTGAGGTTTGTAAGGTCGATTATACATAAAAAAAAAATCAACCCTAGAGGTCTATAAGGTCGATTATAATAGAAAAACTGACCCAATAGATGTAAGTGACCCTTGCAACTGACCCTGAGGTCTATAAGCTCGGTTATACATAAAATAAATGACCCTAGAGGTCTATAAGGTTAGTTATAATAGAAACACTGACCCAATAGATGTAATTAACCCTTGCAACTGACCCTAAGGTTTGTAAGGTCAGTTATACTAAAACAATCGACCCTAGAGGTCTTTAATACCAAAAAAGGGACCCTATATAGACCCAATAGATGTAACTGACCCTTACAACTGACCCTGAGGTCTGTAAGGTTGGTTATACTAAAAATCTGACCCTAGAGGTCTATAAGGTTGGTTGTACTAGAAAAAACAACCCACTATATGTTACTGACCCTTGTAACTGACCCTAAGGTCTGTAAGGTCGGTTATACCAAAAAAATGACCCTATAGGTTTATAAGGTCGGTTATTCTAAAACACTGACCATGTAGTGTACAACTTTTTTATAGAAAGATTTTCATAACAGAAATCTACAGAATAAGAACCTATAGAATACAAATTTGATTTACCAAAGATCAAAACCTACAATAGAAAGAAGACTTGCAAATGCAAAGATGCAAGCCTGAAATTCATTCTAAAGTCACTTGCTAGCTTTTATGTTCAATCCTATTTGAATTGATATCAATTTTTCAAACCACACACACTCATAACAAAAGCAATTCAAAATATTCAGTTGAGACATATTCATGCGCATATCATATCATAGCATTCATAAAATGATAGATTTACATTAACCAAGTCTGAGATGATATTAAAATTCATGTTAGATAAAAAAGTAAATTTGAAAGTAAGATTTTTAAACTACACAAATGAAGCTAACATATGCATTCAATATAAAGCCATAATGACTTCATTTAGAAAAGCTTCTGACCTCTCTTCTCATAATTCATTTAAATCCTCAGGTATGTAAGGATGAGTTGCAAAGATCTGCAATAGAAATGCACACGCGAATATTTTATAAAATGCCTACAACTCACTTGGAAATTTATGATGTTATTCTTTAGTACCTGATCTATAGTTTGAATGTCATGTGTTTCTCCTTTAATAATAGTTTACATATATTTCATAACATAGTAGCCACAAGCCCAGTCATAATTTTATATAGGACACTACAAATAATGAATTATATGTAATGTTAGTAAAATACTATAAATACAGTGGAGATAAGACTATAAGAGTTGACATTAATACTTTACTAAAGAGTTATACATAAGACTAAGTCATCAAAGTAGCTACCTTGACATTCTTCAAACTCAATGTCTTTAATTATGTGGGTATTCATCATCCAACTTCACGAAAAGCCTTTATATCCCTATTAATTATATGATTAAGATAGTTGGCAAATTATAAATTTTGAATAGATATATAATGTTTAAGCATAACAATTAATGTGGTAGAGAGTAAATGTATGCTTACTCTATAGTTGGCAATTTCAGTTTGTGCCCCCTTGTTGTTTTTCCCATTGGCAAGATAATAAGGAGTCGTCAATTTTGGGATGACCACCACTAATTCCCAAAGTCTAGATCTGAGTAAGAATAAAACAAACATTAAAATAAAGAAATTTAGTCATTATTAAAATTATATTGAATAATAAAGTGTACTGGACATTAAAAGGAATTAGAATAATTTCCTTTTCGACACTAGCAAAATATTTGTATGCAGTAGAGAAGTAGTCATTTACATCCTCAATATGTGTTTCCACCTCACTAGTGACTGAAGGAAATAAGAATCCAACATTCTTTATTTCAATGTTTATGGCCTCAGTATATAAGTGGTTGTAAAACATTTGTAATCATTTCATATATAGAAATCAGTTAAAAATGTGTTCTAGAAATTTCTATATTGATAGATCCTTACCTTATCCATACTTCTAATATCGAAGTATTTAGCCAATCATACCAGAACAACTCTATAATATCTTCAAGAAAAATATAATTCTCAAAGTCCCTCCCAGTTGCATCTTCTTTTAAATTCACCAACATATGTGATCCCAATCTTTGATTGGCTAAGTATTGACACAAACATTTACATTTACTTCCCAACGATTAGTAGGATTCTTACTTTTTGGTTTATAAACATGTTAATTAAATTACATACTTATCTACACGAGTTCATATATCTAGTCAGATAGGAAAAATATGATAAGAATTTAGGTATACCTTGCCATTGAGAACCAAGTGTCTAGGACACCCCAACATAGCACCCTCTGCTTCTACAACTGTACTATATTTAGGATTATGTATGGGCAGTGGTTTGTCCCCCATTTTGTCATATACAAGATGGATGGACACACGACAAATGTCATTAGTAATTGGTTGGCAATGCAATGTACCACCGAGGTTGTATACCTTGCCCGCAACCACAATATTATATTCTAGAACCTCCACTACAAGTTTGTAGTTCATACCAACCTAGAATTGTAATAATATAAGTTCATACCAACCTAGAATGGAAACATGATAACTACTACAACTATATTTCATACTAATAACACAACATATAAAACAAAATTACTGTAGATTGTGGTTGTGGTTCATTGGGAATGCTCCCACAACCTTATACAACTGGAGCATAGGCTTGTACCTCATCATCTGAGAGACGCACAGTTTCAATAGGTTGAGAAGGTTGACTAGGCTGAAATGAAGCCATTATTTCTTTTACTTTCTGTGCCAATAATGCTTCAACTTCCTCTTGTGTAACACCTCCTATATGACCTCTTTTGGATTTTTGTGAAGGGACAAAATAAGACTTGAATCCTATGCCAACTCCTAATGCCCTAACACGACATGGATGCCCCTTCGTACCAAGAGCAAGTACTAGTACATCCATGTGGCCAGTGGGGATGAACTTTCCTTCCTTCCTTTAATCATGGAGATCAATCTATTCATAGTTAATAAAAATATTAAATCATAATCAATTAGATATAAATAAATAAAAGTGTGTGGGAATTACTCTTTACTTATGATCTTTTGTGCCACCTCCTTAGTCGTAGGTTTGGGAATTTCACCAGCTAGATTTTTTCTAGCATCAATCCACAACAAGTGTCAGGGTTTAGGCTCAACTTGAGTTGCACTAGACACTTCTCCATAAGAGAGTTTCTTCTCTAGTAGTTGGCGACAAAAGGCTTAACCATCGGGCCCCAAGCGATGGTCATGCACATTTTTTGCCCACCTTTCCTTTTGGGCCTTGGGAATAGCCTGATCATTTCAAATGAGGTATTGTAATTTAGATCAAACATATATATATATATATATATTAATTGTATAAAAAGATTCATACAATACATCACAATCTTTATTACCTAAAAACTAATTTGACTGCTTAGATGAAACAAATCTTTTCCACACCTCAGGATCTATAAAAACACATTGCTCACATGCTTTCTTCTTTTGATTAGGATTATCTATATAATCCCTTTTGAGATAGGTCTTAAAAGCCCTTCATCGTATACCACAACATTATAACACTCTTCTCTTGTGATGTTTTTCATTTAGATGAAAAACACCCTATACATACAAAAGCAATAATGCTATTTCAACATGGATATGTCTTTCAAAGAAAACTAAATTAGAATAAAAAACATAGTAAAATAATATCACTTCAACTCACAGATATATCTTTCCATAGAAGGTCTTTTAAGGCAACATCAGCATCATGGAAATTTTCTATATCTATTGCCATCTTACTACGCATGGTCACCCCTATGTAATGCTTGAAAGCACTAGTATGTTCCCCAATAGGTGCTCCGATGACATCAAACTGTATTGGCAATTTCTCCCCTTTGGCCCTAAGCTCCTACAGCCTACGCATCAGTGTGGGACCTCTACATTTCTTAGCATCCCCACTACTAAAAGTATCACCAATACCATCCTCATGGTGCTCACGTTCAGTATGTTCATATTCACTTGCCATTTTAGAACAACCTGCAAGTATACATGATAAAATAAAAACATAAGTGATAATAATAGCACAAGTGGTAATATGATGTATATTTAAAATATTACATGCTTGAATGATAATAAAATGTAGATTTTAAAGAATACATGCCTCTAGTATTGGTCGGGTTTCTAGTCAAGTAAAATTCCTTCAGCATGATCTTGATGTTTGTAGGGTTCATCGGTGTTAACTTCAACATTTACACTTGGAAAACCAACTGAGAATCGGTTGGAATCATCCTACTTTTCGTAGTATTCTTCTTCATTTATAGGATCTACAGTAAACTGTCTTTTTCCATGAAGAACAACAGACCAATTTTATTTGTCGGGTCGTCAATATAGAATACTTGTTTTGCTTGGTCTTCCATGATGAATGGCTCATCTTTCTCACTAATCTTTTCAAAATTCACCAATGTGAAACCCAACTCATTCACTAAAACTCCTTTGTTATTATCAACCCAATTACATCTAAAGATAGGAACTCTAAAATTTGTATATTCCAATTCCCATATGTCCTCAATGACGTCGTAATACAACATCTCAGCTTCACGTGGTCTTTTATCTTTAGCACTAACAAAATACAACAAACAAGCTTGAACAATGACCCCACTATTTTGGATTACACTACTTTCATCTTGACGCTTTTTGTAGTATGAAAATCCATTTATGTCATATCCTTCATATGACATGATATCCATTTTTTGCTTAAAGGCGAGCCATTTTATGTTCTCAACAACATTATTCGATGATTCAAATAGTTGACTAAAGACTTTCTCTTCAAACCACCTAATAAATGTTAAATTATGCTCTCTTGCAAGCCACATTGAACTGGATCGAGGATGACTTCCCTTGATAAGATCATTGTGTTTTGTGATGTAGCTACGAACTTCATTGATGTTGTGTAAAATATACAAATGTGCTTGTTCCCACAACTCACGACTAATTCATTTCACTTGTGCTCTGAGATTTCTTTGCCACAATAAGATTAAGTGTGATGGGAATATTTTAGATTGCTATAAGTTTCATTGCAATTCAAAAAATTTGTTGCAAAAGTCCATCACCTCCCTAGCCACATAACCCTCAATAATACTTCCTTTAGGACGATAACGATTCCAAACATCACCTTTAAAAACACTCATGTAGTGTTCAAATGGATACATCCAGTGCAAGAAAATTGGACCCAACATCTTCACCTCCCTTGTTATATGTACTACAAGATGAACCATGATATCAAAAAATGAAGGAGGAAAGTATATTTCAAGTTGACACATGGTAACAATTACATCTTTTTGTCATTTATCGAGAGTTTTAGGATGTACCACTTTGTTGCAATTTCATTGAAGAAGAAACAGAGTCTTGTGATTGCAAACCTTGCATGCTGGCAATATAGATCGAATAGCGATAGGTAAAAAAAATTTCATTAAGGTGTGAAAATCATGAGATTTGAGACCTATCAACTTCATATCCTTCTTTGATACCAATCTACGAATATTAGAAGAGTATCTTTGTAGAACCTTAATATTATACAAGTACTCGTAGAAAGTCTTTTTCTCCTACTTTGGAAAAGTATAATAAGATGGTGGTAAATAATTGCGGCGACCCCTGATCTCCACTGATTATTCTTTTCTTATACACATTAATTCTAAATCTTTTCTAGATTTGATGCCATCTTTAGTCTTTCCTGGTATATTCATTAGCGTACCAATGATGTTATCACAAACATTTTTTTTGACATGCATGACATCAATGCAGTGTCAAATTGATAAGAATCTCCAATAAGGAAGATCCTAGAATATTAACCTCTTCTTGTATAAAGATTTGTCACATGCAAGAGTATGACTACTTGATGTCTTTCCAAATTCATTGACAATATCTTTCACCCTGTCATATACAACATTTCCTGGTATAGGTTTAAGAGAACTTTGTTCCTCAGTTGATCCATTTAAGGTTTTGTGTTGCCTTCGATAAGGATGCACATGTGGGATAAATCTCTGATGACCAAGATATATGATTTTACCACCATGTTTTAGTCGGATTAAATCAGTATTTTCCTCAAAAATATGACATGCTTTGTATCCATTTATGCTATATCCAGACAAATTTCCATAAGTTGGAAAGTCATTAATTGTTCAAAACAACATAGCATGCAAACTAAAGATCTCTTCACTTGAAGTATCATATGTCATAAAACCTTCTTTCCATAGTTTCATTAGGTCATCAGTGAGAGGTTGAAGGTAAATATCAATGTCATTTCCAGGTTGCTTGGGCCCTGATATCAATATTGACAATATGACATACTTATTTTTCATACAGAACCAAGGAGGAAGAATGTATATAACAATCATAACATGCCAAGTGTTATGTTGGTTGTTTAATGTACCATAAGGATTCATTCCATCTATAAAAAGTCCAAGTCTTAAGTTCCTTATTTCTTTACCAAATTGAGGGTATAATAAATCAATTTTCTTCCATTGTGGTGAATCAGATGTGTTTCGTAGGATGCCATCATCATTGGCCTTTAACTCCCCTTGCCAAGACAAATTTTGCACATATTAAATATTAGCAAATAAGCGTTGAAAATGTGGTGAGAAATGAGTCAGAAAGAATATCCAGAAAGCATCGCCCAATAGTTGCCATGAGTAGATCCAAAAGTGGTCTCGAGAAGCCGGTCACCGTACGCCTGCGATCCTATCTGACTTGCTCTTCTTTCTTGACTTGAATTCGAAAGAATCCGAAGTCAAGCGAAACAATGATGCTGGTCCGGATGCTGCCCTTTTTCCCTAGGGCTTGACTTCTTGTCTACAACAGTTCAAGTACGAGAAAATGAATTCCTCTCCTTTCAGTTGAGCCATTCCCATCCCTCGACCGCCAACTCTCCATCATCTTTCTTTGGCTGAGTGGCATGTATTTCCATGGTGCTCATGGTAGATACCACATCACCTTGGCAGGAGAGCCATTCTTAGCCTAACATGAATTTGTGGTCTTGTACCTTGATGCACCACATTTTGGACCATTTACCAAATTACTATAGTCCTTCTTAAATAACACACAATCATTTGGACATGCATGAATCTTCTTAACCTCCATTCCCATTGGGCACATTATTTTGTTTGCTTGATATGTTGAAATTGGAAGCTCGTTTCCTTTAGGAAGAATTTCCTTTAACAAAGATAACAGTGAAGTGAAACTCTTATCGCTCCACTAGTTTTGAGCTTTAAGAGTATATAATCGCATCACAATACGCAACCTCGTGAACTTAGTATAACCCTTATATAATGGTCTTTTAGGATCATGGACAATGTTTGCAAATAAAGAAGGTGGATCAATGACATTGTGCCGACAACTACATAGCATCTAATCAACCATATCATCTTGAATCGGTTCATCATTGACATTATCATCATTATCTATATCTTCTATGCCACTACTATTAGTATCAATATTTTCTGACCCATAATTAAATATCTCTCCATGCCAATACCATTCATTTTAACCTTGTATGATCCCATTGCGTATGACATGACTCTTAATTTCCTCAACAATATCAACTTTCAAATTGTTACCACAATTTCTACATGGACAATAGAACCTATATGTAGGTAGTTTCCTATGTTCCTCAGCAAATCTAATAAATTCATCAAGACCTTTGGAAAACTCTGGACTGCAACAGTTCTTGATAGACATCTGACTTTGATCCATTTTCTAGATCACATTAAAATTAATTATAAAACTGAGCATTTAATACTGATACCATAAGTTGTAAGTTTTTATTGATAGGAAGTTAATTACTTTTATACTAAAGTGTACCACCTATCCCATTTTTGAATATTTAATTTCACTAGTAACTGTATAATGTATGTTTAGTTTTCAAGAAAATTTCAGCAGCATATCACCTAAGTTCTCCAAGTACATTGATGTAAATGGCAAATAACCATCCACATATGTACCTAGAGAACAAATGAGGAAATAGTACTAAAATTTTCCTCAAAACTAAACCTATTAATACACTTACATCCTAAGTGAGATTGAATATCTGAAAATAGTTCCAGACTAGGGACTATCCAAAATTTATCCTAATGAGTAAATTTTGAACGGGTTTCTAAGTTAATATATAAATGTATTATTGTCATATTTATATATTAAGTTAAACACCATGCATCAATGATCTCATCTATAAACCCTAAAGTGTCAGTCTAGGACTACACATGTCTACTCTCATATTTCTAGAATGTATACAAGGGTTACATATGTGGCTGATAATAAAATGTAGATATGAAATAATACATATTTTTATTATTGGTTGGGTTACTAGTCAAATAAAATGGAAAAACAATGTAACTGACATGAGCCGCCGAGATGAAAATGAGAGAAGGCTATGGGCAGTGGAAGGCGCACATGTGGCAAAGAGAAAAAGGATGACCGTTGAGCGATGGAGCTTCAGAGAGAAAAAGGATGACGGTCGTGAATAATATGGGCAAACCAAGAGTGCTTCCATAGATAAACATTCATTATATGTACTGAATTGAAGAATCACTTAGGTGCTTTTGACAAATATAAACTAAAGGGTGTGCCAAAGAATAGCCATGAATAGATAAATTATCTTATCACAAAAAGTAAAGCTTGTGATAACTAGCTGGAGATATAGAAGAAAACAACTCACAATGTGCAACTGCACATAAATATATATTGGTGTACGTTTATTTCCCATTACCCTAATATTTCTTCAATAAAATTAATCATATGAATAGCATAATATAGAAGACATGTATATATAAAATAGTAAGGATGTTTTAAAGTCTTAAGGGAGCCAGACACCTCACATTTCATGAATATGAGTATTCAGGATTTCATGTCTAGGTTTATCCGAATTACATATATACATATACTTACGGGATATATGTTATGTTTTGATGTATAACATGTGTTAACATGAAATTGAGTAGAAAGGATTAAGGCACCTCCATGGCCACCACCACCCAAAACTAGCATCACCGACCCTTTGTTGGTCTCTGGGCACCACAAGGGGCTATTCACAGTGCAAGGAAGTTAGATACCCCAACGTCCCGACCTCCTTAGCAGTCTCCGGCCAGAGGACTCCTCAGCGGGTCATCTCTGACACCATCTCCCTTCCGGCTTGCCCAGTCACCCAGCACAATTGCAGCCACCCCAGCCACAGGAACAACCACGCCTAAAGGCACTACCGCCACAACAACTCTCCTCGTCACAGCCACATACACGCCTAGATATATGTAGCTACTTGGTACCAGCGCTCGCTCACACCATAGATGATTTTAGGGAAAAAGTGACAGAGAAAATATCACCTTCTAGGACAAGAATCATGAACAACCCTTAGATGATGATGTTCGAGCTTCTTCAGGGGCATGCCGCGACGAAGACTCTTCTCTCAGACACGATGGTGGCTCTTCTCTCTGGCACTTTTGCCTCTTCCTCGGGCTTAGGCACGGCAGCGACAGTTGGGGTTCGGGCAGCAGTAGCGTGCGAGCTCGGTAGCAGCAGTGGGAGCTCACGATTGGAGTAACTCTACTCATGGAACGACCACTAATATCTTTCCTAACCTATATGGTCAGTTATGTAGGGGAAACAAACCCTAGAGTCAAACTAGTTCCCAAACTATTTGTTTGCAAGGTCGGATATTCCATAAAAACCGACCCTAGAGGTCAGCAGCTACTAGGTCAGTTATGTGTGGAAAACCTACACTAGAGGTCACCTATACAGTCAGTTATGTAGGGGAAACTGACCCAATATATGTAATTGACCCTAAAAACTATCAGGTCATTTATACATAAAAAATTGACCCTAGAGGTCTATAAAGTTTGTTGTACTAGAAAAACTGACCCAATAGTGGTAACTGACCATTGCAACTAGTCCTGAGGTCTGTAAGGTCAGTTATACTTAAACAATTGACCCTAGAGGTCTATAAGGTCAGTTATAATGGAAAAACTGACCCAATAGATGTAACTAACCCTTGCACTAGCTCTGAGGTCTTTAAGGTCGATTATACTAAAAAAATTGACCCTATAGGTCTATAAGGTCAATTGTACTAGAACAACTGAGCCAATAGATGTAAATGACCCTTGCAACAGACCCTAAGATCTATAAGAGTCAAACGGGTGCCATTACTCTCTGTTACAAGGTCATTTATTCCATAAAAACCGACCCTAGAGGTCAGAACCTACTAGGTTGGTTGTGTGCAAAAAATTGACCCAACAGAGGTAAGCAGTGCCTGAACTTTTTTTGTACACTACTAGGTCGGCTATTTGGCAAAAATCGACCCTATTACTCGACATGTTATGGAGGCGCGAAGGCAAAATGGAGCCATTTTTCACCGCGAAAAACATGTTGGGTTGGTTTTCTGATAAAACAAATGATATGTTTATGTGTGTGAGTGATAATATAGATTTCACGGGTTTTTTATAGTGTCGATTAGCTTTAGTAAAACTGACCTTGTACCTCAATCGGTACCCAGATTTTTTATTAATGACTTATAGCTTCGGTTTTTTAAAAGAAATGATGCAATATCCTATTAGGTTAATTTTGCTAGTAAAAGTGATGCTTTCGGTAGCGACGTTATTGGCCAAAAATTTAGTAGTGATCGATCTTTGTTTTCTATCAATTGCTTTTATCGGTTCACCAATTGAAAAGATTTTTTCCACTTCCAAGACTTTAAGGTCCCAAATTTGATAGACGTTAGACCCCATATGTCTTTAGGCCATTGATCTACTATCATCCTCCATCTGATATGCCCTCATAGTAGAATATCTAAACCATAAGGAAGAGAGATTGAAAACTTCATTCCAAGACTAAAGAAAGGATATCGTACATCACCACTTTATCTCCATCTTCTCATGTGATTATGGCTTCCTCTCTCTTTTTACCTATTGTACTTATAATTATAGCCATGAGCAAGTAGTCCTCTGTCTAGGGCATTATAAGTATCCCATCTACCCAATTTTTCTCTTTTATACTACTATTATGGTATATGGTTATTACATGTTATCGATCAAATGTTTTATTTCTTGCAAATCTTTTTGGGTCAATAATTTTGCATGTTTATTAGATATTACATGTAGAGAACTTCAGACATAAGATCTAGGATATCATTTGATTCATGTTAAACCCTTGATGATAAATTTGGATGGGTGTGTTTTGAGGTGATAGGTAAATGATCTCTAGGTAACATCAAAATCCAATTAGATAATATCTATTCAATTTTAGTCCTATACCAAAATGGAGATTTAACATATCTCGACATATGTGTGCTTATACTTAGTATGATGCAGTGAGAGAGTGAATGATAGGTAAAAATTGTAAAAATTCATCGACCCTTGTGTTTCCATCCATATGATAAATGCACTCTCAATTCAATGAATAACTATTGTTATTTTTGTATAATCATTCATTTCAACTTTTGTGTTAAATACTTGTTCTTTTGTGGTTTTTTGATCATATTACTTCTTAAAAAATATTTTCCTCTGGGCTTGATTCTCAACTATACTATGATAAGATCTGTCATCTTGTGGGTGGACTTTTTGTACATTTTATTTAGGTAAGATAGTGATATTTTGTCCCTATAGAATTTGATGTGGGATAATCTTCTGCATCAAATAGTGAGAAATATAAGTATATAATAAATACATAATAAATAATTGAATAATCTGACATGTCTTTCAAGCAGCCAAACATTCCAACAAGAATGCCTTCAATTCTCTTATATGATTATGTGAGATGATAGCCAAAATGAAGTTGTGACAAAAATTCGATATTAGGAAATAATACAAAATGAAATACTATTAAATAAAATACTCATAAGCATATATGAATCAAAATATAGCTACAATGTATTATAGAAAGTACTTATTAGTCTATTCAATACTCTTTTAAAGACTCACTTATTTATCTTAAGGGTTGTTTAGGATTTATTTTTGAAGTATTGTACTTGTCCTTAACGGTTGATAAGAATTTTATTAATAGTAGAGACTTGATTGTATTTACGATGTATAGAGAGAGCTTACCTGATTATGTTTAGATTGTATGAAGTTTACTTACATTTTTGTTACAAATATAACATGGTTTAATTTGTTTATGGTCATAATAGAATTTCTAATACAAATATTAGAAACTACATTGAACATGATTGAGGACATGCTTGAATTTTTTTATTCAAACAATGGGTTTATTGAAATTCTCAACTAAAAAGAAAAAGGTTGCTCAAATATTTGTCGGTTGTAGGGAGTTAACTTCTAACCATCAAAATAATGGATGGTAATTATGATTATAATTAAATGTAAAATAAGTAAAATGGGGTTTTTTACTATCCTTAAATAATTTGTCTTTCTTAAATTTAGAATTTATTAGACTTTATTATCAAGAACAAGATATTTGGACATTTTTATGTTACGGAGGGAGTTATACCAAATTGACTTTACTTTGTTGGAAGTTACCTCTAATTTTCAAAACAATAGGATTTTATTCAATTAGATCATAAAATAATTTAAACAATAAAATGTGACCAAGGAATCCAAACACACTAATGTGACATCACTAATCTAGTGCACATTCCATATTTTATATAAGTGTAACATATGTTATATGTAAATCTAAAAAGATATTTATAAGTATGTAGATATATATTTATGTTAAATTCTTTAAAAAATGACGAGGGGGCACTCAAACCCTTAGATCTACCTTTAGTCTCTAAGGCCTAGTATAATTTTGAGAATGATGATTGGTCCTACTAGTCAAGAATATCTACAGTTTCATGCCTTTTACTCACACACAGATCAGTGTTTACTTACCACTAGGTCATCGTCCTATGATACTTTGTACCTAGCACACTTAACTATGGAGTACTTATTAATGGGCAACCTGAAAAAGAGGTGCATGGCATTGACATGTGTAGTTAGATCATTACTTTCAAGAATTTTATATGGGACCTTAATCTTGTTGTGTTAAAAGTCCTGAGTCAAAAACAACTAGACGACCTTTCCAATTTTATGTCCCTTTTTTGAAACTATTATTAACCTTGTAATCATCCTATTTTCCCAACAATCCCTTTCTCATTTTATATCAATTTTCTCATAATTACTATAACTACAGATGGATTAGTTACACTCCACATTTAGAGTCATTTTATTCTTTTTTCTAGGCATACGAGAGGCATCTATTCATATTACCCCTCCTCTTACAAGAAAATTTATAGAAGTGCTATCAAAGTTTGATGAGTGTGGGAAACTAAATCTGGTAGTACTACTACCATTTAAAAATTCACAAGGATAGAGCTTGATAACTTTCTTAGGGGTCTTATGTAGAAATAATGCCCTATGTTATTTGTTTAAGTGTTCCTTGGTGATCGAGTGACATCATGTTGCTTTCTCTATTATTGAACACCACTCTCCAATTCACATTCAACTTTCTCAAGATATCTACGATCCAATTTTCATGTATAGAGTTTAAAGATTGGTCCTCATAGATCATACCATTCAAAACTTGGTAATCATTAGCAACCACAACCTCCTAGTAGTTTCACTCTTCTATAACATCTATATCTAAATTGATGATATTCAATTATGCCTCCATCATGCCTTTTGCACACCTGCTATCTTTCATACCTCTTTTCCACATACCTCTCCCATCTCTAGTGATTGTAGCTCTTTTCCCTTTCACATTCTCATTGGTGTAGATTTTTGATGCATCCCTTAGGTGCACTAGGCTGCTTTTGGATTGTTGTTTCTAGGCATCATATGAGTATCCCAAACACCTTCATTCATCCTCTTCTCATGATTAATATTACTGATCTGAAGAGATATGGTCAGAGTCTTCTCCTCAAAGTCCCAGGTTATCCTGCATATCCAAATATAACAACATACAATTAAGAAAAGATTGTATATGATTAGATTTGTCTCACAAATTCTAGTTGAGCCAGCTCAAAAGTTATTTCTCATATTTAAACTTATCTAGTCTACATGTAATGAAACTTGTGACTAGATACTCCTCACATGTACATAGTATTGCAAAGTGGGATAGTTTCCTCATGATTGTTACATCTTCTACACATACCATCCTTTGTCACATTCCTCCACATTTTTGTGGGGAGCGTAAGGATAGCATTGTGATTCAACAACAAAATGAAAATGTAATCCGTGTTGCCACTTTACTACACCATATGATTTTCCACTCACCTGCTCGTTTTGTTTCTTTTGTATCAAAAAGAAAGTGTATATCAATTTAGTGGAAAACATGTCGTTTCCCATATTCTACCATGTTCTTGCATCTAGATTAGTGCTTTTTATGGGTGTCTTGATCTTTAGGATGCATTTAAAAATATCTTCAGGTATCTATACCTTCAATAAATCATGACCACACCTGCCTTCCATTTTGACCAAAAAACTAACCTACAGGTATCTATACCTTCAAGAAATCATGACCACACCTGCCTTCCATTTTGACCAAAAAACTAACCTACAAGTCCATCATGTCTATTGTTATTTGTTTTAGGGTATAATCTATGAGAAACCCTTCTTCTCATACCCAGTGTTCCATCCATATGTTGGTACTTTCTGTCACACCCACATCCCAAGATTACCACTAATCATGAGATGTGGGCATAAGTTTGAGGATTATACTTAATACAAAGTTCTCTCCCAACTTTTTTTCCCTTTGTTTCAAACTCTTTTCTATCTCGCATCCAATCACATAAACAAACTTTACAAGAGAATTAAACTTTGATTACTGTAATATGATCTCAACATTAATGATGCACATCCATACATTCATTCTATTTCTCACACTTCCATGTACATGAGACATGATAATCAGATGCATTCTTTCTTATTAAGGATACAAAGATACAAACATTATTTACAACTCTCTCACATCTATAAGTGGACCTAGAGTGACACGGACTGACTGAACTTAACTGATCTCATACTTAATTCATGTGGTAGGTCTACTTTGATGCTTTGACCTTCTTCAAGTCCACGTGGTTTCCCAAAAAATTGTAAGCAGAGGGGTGAGCCTACTCACTCAGTTAATGAGTACTTCAAAGAAATAGTTTAAACCACTTATATAATTATAGATATATTGTCAAGCAACTGATATAAATTATAGCAACAGTAAGCTTTAAAGAGTCTAATAATTGACAATCATAGATATGGCAGGATACTCTAGATATCTAAAAGAGTGAATCAATTTATGAACATGCTTGATTAATCTCAAAGAGAACTAATAACTCAAAAACATACAATGGATAATTGAATAACTACACACACTTGTTTAACCTCTCATTCATCTTATTATGCCCTAAACCCACAAGAGGTGTACCACAACATGTGAAAGAATCACAGCAAGCTACAATCTCACTGTACAAGGCTTAGAAACATGCTCGGGTTCCTAAGCCTACCTCTTGAGTAAGACCTCGTCTATAGTGGGCCTCAGCATGTCTACCTATCTGAGGCTATTAGGAGCGGTTGGATATCTCAGACTCCACCTCTCAACATGGGTACTCAGGCGATGAGTCAAAGCCCTTAGGCTTATTATGCATCAGTAGACCTACTGACCACTGATCACTCAACAAGTAACACAGGTACCATTGGCATCCCCGGTTGGTGTTGGGTACCACACAATTGTAAGGAGTCTACCCTACTAGTCAAGATCCCCACACCCTACTGGTGTGCTCCAGCTTACCTCAATCTAGACTACCTCCAGTCGGGAAATTGTTTCCTCCTCATATTGCAGGCCTCAAACTATGAGGATTCTATAGTGTTCAGGGCATCTACATGTCTAATTCACTCTTTAAATTCACAATTCAATCATCACATCAACATATCTTAGTTCATCTTTGTAAACCATTCATTTCATAAACCATCTAATAACATTTACCACAACTAAACTGTTAAGCATCACCACATCTCAAACTGAGAAACATTGATATCACAATACTCATTTCACTGAACACCCTATCATTAGGGTTTCATTTACCTCATTCACTTATCACAAAACTCACATAAGGATTGTATACATCAAACATCAGGAATAACATTGAATCAAGATGTCTAATTGCAAACCTCCAACTTTCCATTCAGTTATGATTTCACCCTCCTTACTGATATATCAAGAAAACATTGATATCATCAAATGAAATCCAAGATGTTATCTGACATATATGTAATACACATACAAATAAAACAACCATTCATAACAAATGAGATTCAGCTAGGCAAACTTCCTTATTCAATTATACAACAATTTCAGTCATAGCTGAAAATCTTAAATTTTGGTATAATCATGTAACCTCTAAAATTAATTTAAGAATTCTCATTTAGATGGATTGCGATCATTTCTAATGTGATTTCATAATCTGAAATTCATCACAATAGAGGAATAATCCATATCATATCATCTTGCAAAAGTTAGATCAAAAAGGCAACTTAGGGTTTGTACTTGCATACTAAAAAATTGAAGATTATTGATAATTTAACTCATTTTCATGCATCTACTATTTAAAGGAAGTACCCACTCACCCTAAGGTGTGAAAATACCTTAAAACATAGCCCATCTCTGAAAATCTTGAATCCATATCAAGATCATAGTAAAATCCGCAATTTCTTCTTCCTTTCAACCCTAAATGAGGTCTTTTGTAGGTAGAAGATGAAGATCAGAGGTTAACCCAATCCTCAAATTTGTTGGACTAGGGATTCCGAGCAAGGGGAAATGAGGAGGAGGAAGAATCGATGGTTAAAACTACTTACCAAGTCAAATCTATAGCAACCCTTTTGGATTTCCACCATTTTCACATTCTTCCCCAAATATCACCCCATAAATCATCCTCCAGGTCGCCCTCTCATAGAGCACGTTGTCTAGGATGATAGAGGATCGAATTGTGGTTCCAACACACTACATTTTGTTGAAAACGGATAAGTATTGCTCGAGATATGATCGTTTTACGATCGGCTGTCCTGAGCAGCGTCGGTCGCGGTCACAGTTGTATTGTCGATGCAGCGTCGTGGTCACAGTGCTAGCATAATGGGTTGTGGTGTTGATTCAGCATCGTGGTCATGGTGCTAGCATCGTGGGTTGCAGTTTTGACACAGCATCAGTCACGGTGTCGGCCGCGGTCGCGGTGCTCAGTATATGTTTACTAAAAAGGGCATAACTCTCGCATTTTAACTCTGATTTAGTTCATTCTTTTTTTTTTATTCATAATTAAATTATCTACAATATTAAAATATAATTTTGATAATTTTCTCAAATGAAAAATAATTTATTAATTATTTCCTCCAATATCATTAACTCTCTTCTTGCATACAGGTATGGGTTAATGCTGTATTAACTCCAACTCGGATCTTTATAGTGTTCTTAAGTCATGATTATGAGTTGTCCAAACAAGTATTTAAGGTTATCAAAGTTAATATTATCAAAAAAATTATACCAAGCATTAATATTATCTTAAAACTCTAGGATTTCCAGCAAAGCTAGGAACGGGTTGTAACAATGCTCCCCCTCTAATAAAAATTTCATCTTGAAATTTCTAAAAGAGGAAAAGATACTTGTTCAACATCTCTGATTCTACTTTCCAAGTAACTTCTTCTATACATGATTCCTCTGAAGAATCTTTACTAGGGGTATCTCTCTCCTTTTAATCTTTCAAATACTACGGTCTAGAATTTTATTTTCAACATTGAGTCATATGTTCCTCTTCAAATCATGACTTTTAAAAGATATAAAACATGTGAAACATAATTTCTCATCTCATCATCACATGGTACTATTCACTTACCATTTATGAGACCACACTAGTCATCATACTGTCACAAGATATAAATCTTTTTCACAATATCATAGGGTATAAACCCTTATCAACACATGAGGATTACACCTCATCCAAGGCGCAACCATGCCCAAAGGTCATTAAGACCATCATATTATTCCCTGAAAGATCATCGTTATCTTTGCATGCCTTATAACAAGGCTCAACAACATCACTTACATATAATACACCAGATCAACACAGAAACACATTAATGAGCTAGGAGATATTCATAAAAACTCATAGTAGGGTTATATTATCATTAAGAACATTCATTTATTACAACAACATTCAAGGAATCTAGATATGATTAACCCTCATCCTATTCATAATGCACATGTTTAGCATAAGAAAGTATAAACCATGTGTCTATGATAACCATCAATTAACATATAAAGGTTATGATCATATTAAGGAGGTTATTCCACCATCATTCCATCATATAAGAATGTTAAACATGAATACTCATCTTTATCTATTTGTATTAGAGTTAGGTTCAACAAGATAATTTATACTAATGTTACTAATCAACACTTATAGACAAACCCTAACTCACAACATCACCATTGGATCATGGATGCATAATGTGAAGCATCATCATCACATTTCATACTATTCTCAAGTATGAACCCACACATAAATCAAGATGTAACCACCAGGTTATATCATACTAGGGTTTCAACAACAGTAACAGAGTACTCCATGATTGTATTAGTCATTCAAGGAATATTCATACCCAATTACCATCACTTAGTTATATTAAAGATAGGTATAACTAGATATACCTCATTAGGGTTACACATCAATACAATATGGTTATCTTCCCTTCTATTCATATGAGTGAATAGGTAAGACTACCTTATTTAGGGTAACCCTCAATTTATTCCATTATCATTTAACCCATATCACCATACCACAATTGTACAATACTATGATGGATTACTGGTATGAATGACTACAACTATCAGATTCCTTTAATTAACATATTGCTTGCACATGCACAACTAAAATCACTCGTAAAACAAATTTACATTCCTTAATATACCTTCAACAAATTATACTTCTAAAAACAAATTCATGTATTACTGAAAGCCACTGTTTTCTCTTATTTCTCTCCTCATTCATTACTACTTACTTCCTGTTACTTATCCTTCTCATTTTGATCATATAGAATAAACATCTCTAAATTTGAAACATACAAAGTAAGAATAGATTATTCATCATTCTTTATATCACTACAAGATTTTATTTCATACCACATTTTACTCATGTTGTATTTCTCTTTTTGTTCAAAACTCACTTGTTACATTCCAAATTTATTTCTTACCCTTTGCTCTGAATCATTTCCATAATGTTTATCTACCTTTCAGATTAGCTACCTTCAAACCCTGGATTACTATCAATGCTAGTTTACTTCTCATAGTGCAAATCTCATGATCTTGTTTTATAGAGATGCTAGTATTCAAGGTCAAATTACTAGTGACATCCCTTGAACTACTACAACTCTACACATTCTAGGGTTTGGTCATTATCAACACCATGACATTATTGTGGTGTGACTTTGCTCCCTAAATTTGAAATTCAAACTTCGAATCTCACAAGTTTTACTAATGTCATTCTTATCTTATCAATTGAACTTCCTTTCTCTTACTTGGCCATTTAGATAGATTACATTCTCAATTTACCCTTCTAGAGTTTCCTCATCATATTATGTGTCATTATTACATTCACTAGATGTTTCTACCATGCTGGTTATGCATCATATTTGATTCATTTTTTATCACTTCATTCCCACCTTGCACTCACACTACTACAGAATACGCCTTTGGCGTCGGTTGTTTAACCCCCTTTGGCGACGGTTTTCAAGTGATGCCTATGTGGGCTCCGCTAAAGGTCAAACTCTTCGGTGTCGGTTTTCTAACTGACGCCTATATGATCTCTATAGGGGTCGGTTATATATAGTTGGCCGACGTCTATAGGATTCACGCCACAAAAAAGGGCACCACCTAGGACACTTTCTATGTCGGTTAACAACAGAACAACCGATGCCATACTCCCAGATGACACGGTCGTGCTTCGCTGCACGGCCATGTTTAGTATTATAGGCGTCTGTTTTATACGAATAAGCGACGCCTTTTCCACCACGGCTGTGCTTTCCTGCACGGTCGGGTTGTTTGTCATATTAGGCGTCGGTTTTATCTAATAACCGACGATGTAGGCCTTTGATGAAGGTGTTCTTTAAATAACCGACACCTATACTTCAATTTTTTTTCTTATTAGTTTGCAGGCCTGCTATGGCTGGTCAGCAGGATGAGAACCTGCAGTTCAGTTTTCTAAACTGTAGGTTTACGACATCCATTGATATCAGCCTACAAATTGGCCACAAACCTACAAAATCAACAAATATTTTTTCACACAAGTAGATACATTCAGACATCAATTCAATTCTCACATTCACACATGTAGAAACATTCAAATACATGTAGAAATATTCAGACATGTATAAACATTCAGAAATATTCATTTACAAAATATCATTCATCATTTCTATCAGCATCCCAATTATATCTTACAATCGCCACTGCTTGTATGGCTTTTGCCCATTCTTCTCTTACTTCATTTAATGCTTCCATCGTATATGGAGCATGTACATTTTTTAAGCATTTACCTATAGTGTGGTCAGTTTTAAACACCTGTAAAGAGAATGATGTATATATATAAGTAATAATATAAAAATAAGATTGATATATTTCATACTAACTAATGAGACTATATATAATACCTCATGTATGATATTAACATCCAATGCGGCATGTCGGATAATCATCTGCATAAATCGCATCACATAGTATGCGCATGCCCAGCCGTTGTCTTGTGTAGCGCACTATAAATTGAAACATACAAAATATTAAAAAAATACAACTAAGCACAGTTCACATAAATAATATATACATTGGAGTCGGGAACTTACTTTTACGTTCTCCCAAATTATTGGTTGGTTCTTTCTCCTTGGGACATTTCCACCAGCATTTTTGAATGCATCTAAACCCCTACATGTTAATGTAACACAGTAAATTGCATAATTAAATAGTAATGTATTAACATATGTTAACGGCTATAAAAATGAAATATTTCTCACCAGAATAATGGCATTCTCAATATGTGTTCAATTTTAGTGTTCTATGTACTTCCCGCAGGATCTAGATAATAAACAGTGAACGTACCGGGGACAATAACTAGTAACTCCCAATGTCTACCGCTAGAGGTAAAAAAGTTAAAAATTAATAACTCAAAATGCATAATAAAAATGGAATTTTCTTAAGTCCAAATTATAAATAAAGTAAACTTACTTGACATTGAATGGAGCTATTATTATCGTCTTCTTTTGCTGACCGAAAATTGTAAAAGAATCTATACAGTATTGTTGAACACTATCAGGGTCTTTAGCTACCATACTAATCAATGATGGAATTAAAAAACCCACATGATCAAATGCAAATTGTTTGCATTGATCTTCGACTAAGTAGCTGCAAAACATGTATTACGTATGCATTAATATATAAGAAACCAGATCACCGGATCTTACACAAGGTATATGGATGTATAAACAAGATCTCACATTATCCATGTCTCTATCATTGATGTATTCAGCCAATCATACATAAACAGCTCAATAATATCTTGCATAAATAAAGAGCTATCGTATGATTGACCTGCATAATCTTCTTCTAAAGAAACAATTATAGGGCAATGTAAATTATGTGCCCGTAGCCAACATGTCATTCCCCTACAAGCAGGACCTAACAGGTATTTTAGGTCAGTTGGAACCCAACTTGGTAATGCAGGAAGTGGAGGTGGAGGCCTAGGTGCTCCGTGTGTCTTCTTTTTAACCTATATATATAATTTCATATCCTTTGCACTTGCAAAATACATAGTCAACGCTTGAAGAGTGACCCCACTGTTTTGGACGACACTCTTATCATCTTGGCGCTTTGTGTAATATGTGAACCCATTAATGTCAAACCCTTCATAAGTCATAACATTCGGTTTTGGTTTAAAGGTGAGGCATTTGATAGTTTCTGTAATATCATTTGGTGTTTGAGATAGTTGATGTAAGACTTTATCTTCAAACCACTTAGTAAAAGTCTTATTATGCTCTCTAGCAAGCCACATTGAACTTGCTCGAGGATTTTGTCTCTTGATGAAATTGGTATGTTCCTTGATATAAACACTCACTTCATCCATGTTGTGTAAAATATACAAGTGAGCTTGTTCCAACTGCTCACGGATGATTACTTTCACCCGTGATCCCAAAATTCCCTTGCCCTCCTCAATATTCTTGTCATTAATAGGAGTGTTATTACCACTCAGAAAGTCATTGCAAAAATCCATAACCTCTCTCGCCACATAACCTTCAATAATACTCCCTTCAGGCCGATAATAGTTTTGAACATCCCTTTAAAAAATGTTCATGTATCGTTCAAAGGGATACGTCCAATGCAAGAAATTTGGTCCCAACATTTTCACTTCCCTAGTCAAGTGGACAACAAGATGTACCATGATATCAAAGAACGAAGGAGGGAAATACATCTCAAGATGACATAGGGTAACAACCACTTCTCTTTGCAAATTATCGAGAGTATCAGGGTCAATAACTTTGCTGCATAGACTGTTGAAAAAGAAACAAAGTCTGGTGATTGCAAACCTTACATGCTTCGGCAATATAGATCGAATTTCCACAGGCAATATTTGTTGCATTAGAGTGTGACAATCATGAGATTTAAGACCTATCGACTTTAGATCTTTCATTGATACCAATCTATGGATGTTGGATGAGTAACCATGTGGCACTTTAACATTTACCAAGCATTCAGAAAAAGCTTTCTTCTCCTTTCTAGACAACGTGTAACAAGCGGGAGGTAAGTATGTTCTTTTATTACCCATTTCACATAATTTTGTTAATTCTGACCTTATTCCCATTTCACGTAGGTCCAGTATGGATTTTATCCCATCTTTAGTATTACTTGGTATATTTAACAGAGTACCAATGATGCTATCACAGACATTTTTCTCAACATGCATTACATCGATACAATGACTGACTGTCAAAGAGCTCCAATAAGGAAGATCCCAAAATATTGACTTCTTCTTGAATGAAGAATTGTCACTCCGTGTGGCCATACTACATTGTGATTTCTTACCAAATTCATTGACAATGTCTTTTACTCTTTCATAAAAAACATCCTCTGGTATAGTTTTAGGTGCACTCCGTTGATCATTCCATCCATTGAATGCTTTGCGCTTCATACGATACAGATGGAATTTTGAAAGAAACCTTCGATGACCAATATATACAGTCTTGCCGCCATGTTTTAGTCTTATTGAATCAGTGTTTTCTTCACATATAGGACATGCTTTAGCTCCTTTGACACTATATCCAGACAAATTCCCATATGTTGGAAAGTCATTAATAGTGCAAAACAACATAGCGTGCAAATGAAATGTCTCTCTTCCTGAAGCATCATAGGCCATCACACCTTCAGCCCAAAGTTTCTTTAAGTCATCAATCAGAGGTTCAGATAGACATCGATATCATTTCTGGGTTGTTTAGGGCTCGATATCAACAACGACAGCATAACGTACTTATTTTTCATACACAGCCAGGGAGGAAGATTGTATATAACAAGCATGACTGGCCAAGTGCTATGTTGGCTGCTCAATGTCCCGTACGGATTCATCCCATCTGTACAAAGCCCAAGTCTTAGATCCCTATCTTCTTCACCAAATTTGGGGTATAATAGATCAATCTTCTTCCACTGCGGGGAATCAGACGCATGTCATAGGATCCCATCATTATTTTTCTTAACATCTGCATCTTTCGGATTTGGAAACAAGTGTTGAAACCGTGATATTATAGGTAGATACCACAACACCTTGGCAGGAGAACCAGTTTTGGACTCCCCCGAAGTCGTCAATTTATACTGTGATGCACCACATTTTGGACAATCTTTCAAATCTACATAGTCCTTTTGAAATAATACATAATCATTCGGGCATGTGTGTATCTTCTTGGCCTCCATTCCCATTGGGCACAACATTTTCTTTACCCGGTATGTTGAGATTGGCAGCTCGTTTCCTTCAGGAAGAATTTCTTTCAACAAAGTCAACAATGAAGTGAAGCTTTTGTCGCTCCATCTATTGTTAGCTTTCAACTTATACAGTCTCAACACAGCGCTAAGCTTCGTAAACTTAGAACAACCTATGTATAACGGTATCTCAGCATCATGCACAATGTTTCTAAAGATAGGAGGTGGATCAGTGTGCGCTACCCTACAACTATCCAGCATCGCATCAACGATGTCTACTGGAACTGGTTCATTCACATCTACGTCATCAGAGGCAATTTCTTCTTCCACCCAAGCACTGCTATTGACATCTACTAGTTTTGAGGTTGAAATCTCTCCATGCCAGTGCCATTCTGTATAGCCTTGTACAATCCCGTTGCACATGACATGACTTTTGATTTCCTCACCAGTGTTGACTTTCAAGTTGTTACCGCAATTCCTACATAGGCAGTAGAACCTATTTGTAGGTTTTTTCCTATGTTCCTCAACAAATCTAATAAACTGATCAAGACCAGATATAAACTCTGGGGTGCAGCGATTGCGAATGGACATCCATGATCTATCCATTCTATGATCAAAGAGAAAACAAGTATATATTAGGACAACATTAGGGTATACACTTACATCCTATCCAAGATTTACTCCTATTATCTACAATGAAGCCAGACTCCATACAAACAGTATATAATTTAGTGATTGTTCATTCTAATTTATACCAATGTACAAGTAATATAAAGAACAATGATTGTTCACTTTCTAGGCCAACAAACACACGTGATGTCATTCTTATATATAATAAATGTGTACCACCTATCCCATCCTTGAACACCTAATCTCACTAGTAAGTGTATAATGTGTATTGGGTTTTCAAGAAAATTTTGGCAGCATTTCCCCGCTGTTCTCTAAGTACATATGTACTTAGAGAACAAACAGGAAAATGCTACCGAAATTTTCTCGAAAACCCAATACACATTATACACTTACATCCTAAGTGAGATTAGGCGTTCAAGAATAGTCCCAAACCAGGGACTATCCAAGATTTACTCCTAATGAGTAAATCTTGGATGGGTTTCTAGGTCAACAAACACAATAATAGATATGTACATGTTAGGGTTTCATCACAATTAATGTTAGGGTTTCATCACAATTGATGTTAGAGTTTCATCAATGTTAGGTTTAATCAAATCAAATTAGGATGCTAGAATTGACAAGTTTAAATCTTATTTCAACATGCATCAAAATTTACTGAATTAAGTCAAACATTAGGATTAGAAGCACAAATATATGCAAGCAAAAAATTTGTTCATATCCTAGGATTTACATAAAGCATTACATAAAAAAAAATCATATCCTTACCAACAGCAAGTACGGCTGTGGCTGTGTTGGCCTACCACGGTCGTGCTGGACAGCACGACCATGGTAACGGTCGTGGCTGTGTTGCCCTACCACGGCCGTGCTGGCCAACACAGCCATGGTCATACTTGCTGTTGGTAAATAGCTAGGAAGAAGGAAGCAAAGAGGTAGGGCTACCTGGAGCTAGTGTGGAAAGCGCGGCGGCGAGTGGCGGCAGCAGTGGCGGCGGAAGAAGAGAGAGTAGAGCGGTGGGCGATGAACAGCAGTGGCACCGGGAATGAGCATAGCAGCGTGCGGCACACCAGCAGCAGCGGCGGCGACGAGTAGAGGTGCACCAGTAGCAGTGGTGCACCAGCAGCAGTGGCGGCGGCGAGCAGAGAAGCACCAGCAGTAGCGGCGGCGAGCAGAGAAGCACCAGCAGTAGCGGCGGCGAGCAGCAGTAGGGTCGTCAGGTGATTTCAGGAGAGCGGCAGCGAGCAGCAGCACAGCAATATCGTGATGAAACAGGAAGAAAGGGGGAAGATCTGGGTGATCGGGTTTATTAAGTTGGTCAACAGTGTCAGTTATCTACAAAACTGATGCCTATTATGATTTAGCGTCGGTTGATAGTAAAACAACGACGCCCAACTAGACAACCTTTACCCTAAATTATTTGGTGGGAACCATTATCAGCGTCGGTTATCGAAGGATAATCAACACTGAAAGTGGGACTTTTCACGCAAATTTTCATTTTAAATAGGCGTTGGTGAATAATTAAAAAAACTAACGCTGTAGGTGACCTAAAATGTTTCTGCTCGAAAATTTGATTTCGTGGGCGATTTTAGGCATCGGTCTGTTATAACCAGCCGACGTTGAATACAATGTGGTACCCGTGTCTGACTGGTCTTTGAATATAGATGTCGGTTTGCATAAATAACCGACGTCTAATATTATAGGCATCGGTTTTCCTAAATAACTGACGCCCAGAAAAGCGACACTGAATGTTGTTTCTATAGTAGTGTCATTAAGGAAGGTATGAAAGAGAAGATGATTTTGAGACTTCGAATTCTTATCTTCAAACATTCCCTTAATATATTTCTTGTATGTAGGTTTAATTAGTTATCCACAAGGATACTTGACTAATTAGAACTTGCTTGAATCTCCCAACCTCTTTCTTTTATAATATATATTAATCCATCATGTTTCAAACCCTTCCTTACTTTCCATAATCCTCTTACCACATACTACTCTAACACCTGTCATCTTTAACTTCAAATTTTCTCTTATGCATCATGTTGCTTATTCATGTGTATGATCATGTATACCATGTTGCACATATTTCTATTTATCTTTTTACTAATGTGAAGTTGAAATTCTAAATCAATATTCTCTCTACTAGTTTCACCTCATGTTTAATACATTACATATCATTCATTTTAAATCAAACGGATCATGCATGGGTCAAACTTAGTTTCTCTTTCAATCAAGTTTTTCCTTCCTGAATATAGTCTACCTTTGTATAACTTATTCATTTGTTTAGCTACACTTTTGTTCTACCTTTAGAAACTAGTTTTCTACTCTATAGAGACTTATAAACCCAAAGGTAGTAATGATGCATGTATTAAACTTAATAATAAGGTATACATTTCATGCTCTCAATTATATCATAACCCTCATTCTTTAATCAAGCTCATCATTTGTAAGATTTCACTTTGTTTCCACTAAGTTTGTTATTCTAGTCTTATGATTTACATGTTCATCTAATTCTCTTTACTTTAACTCTCCTAAAGACTCTACACTTCTATGTACTTATCATATACTTAACTCTTTTCTTCTATTTTCCCTTTGCTTTGGAGTACATAAAAACATTATACTCAATTATATGATCCATTCCTCATGATTGGTTCTTACTATCTTGGACCTTACATACTTTTCTTATATCTTTTCCATATTTCATATTTAGAGTTCATATAATACTAATCATTAAACTTAATATGAACCTTATGTCATGTTCCTTTATTTCCAAATAAGGGTTTCTCATATGAGGCCCCAAAGTTGGATCTCAGATATCAGTTCGAACTGATTCTTATCTATTCTAATCCTTCCCATATGGTTCAACATCTTAGTATATGTACGTTCTCATTATGATGTGGGTCTAATTTATCCAGAGTCTACTTTTATTATATTGTTAATAGGAGTCATTAGATCCTAGTAACGCACCCTACCATATGGACCAGGCCGAACCTACAGTCTTGAAGCCAAGAACTACTAGGGATTAACCAACTCCCATTAATCTCAAACATGTGGAAATAATATCTACTTAGGGCAAACTCATTTGAACATAACTTTTAGTCTACTTGATACAAAGAATAACTGAATCAACTTCATGAAACACAAAAATTTAAAAGAACCATACATATTCTACAAATTGATAATATCTATTCATACATATAAGAGAATTTTTATTGATCTCCAATCAAATAAGCAATAAAAAGCAATAGTTGTATCACATTCTTTGTTTAATCTCTTACTCCTTCATTACTTTCTAGTCTCCTAACTCTAAGACTTCTAGGGTTTTTCTCTAGCCCATCCTTCCTCTACATACCTGGCCAGGGCATCCAGAGAAGAATAGATAGAGTAGCTTGATATTGGTCAACCTAAGTATTCAGATATCGGGCCAAGGTATCTAAATACTCAGACCTCCCAGAGCTATAGACATATCACCTCCTATCTTCCACACTTATAACTCTGACTTTCTATCCTAATGGTCCCTGACAACTCAGCCTAAGCTCTGATATCAAAAGACAAAGATTGTCACACCCACATCCCAAGATTACAACTAATCATGAGATGTGGGCACAAGATTGACGATTATACTTAATACAAAGTTCACTCCCAACTTTTTTTCCCCTTTGTTTCAAACTCTTTGTTATCTCGCATCCAATCACATAAACAAACTATAAAAGAGAATTAAACTTTGATTACTCTAATAATATCTCAACATTAATAATGCACATCCATACATTCATTCTGTTTCTCGCACTTCCATGTACATGCGACATGATAATCAGATGCATTCTTTCTTATTAAGGATACAAAGATACAAACATCATTTACAACTCTCTCACATCTATACAAGGACCTAGAGTGATAGGGACTGACTAAACTTAACTGATCGCATACTTAACTCCTGTGGTAGGTCTACTCTGATGCTTTGACCTTCTTCAAGTCCATGTGGTTTCCCTAAAAATTGTGAGTAGAGGGGTGAGCCTACTCACTCAATGAATGAGTACTTCAAAGAAACAATTTAAAAGCACTTATATAATTACAGATATATTGCCAAGCAACTAATATCAATTATAACAACAGTAAGCTTTAAAGAGTCTAATCATTGACAATCATAGATATGGCAGGATACTCTAGATATCTACAAGAGTGAATCAATTTATGAACATGCTTGATTAATCTCAAAGAGAACTAATAACTCAAAATATACACAGGATAAGTAAATAACTGCACACACTTGTTTAGCCTCTCATTCATCTTATTATGCCCTGAACCCACATGAGGTGTACCACAACATGTGAAAGAATCGCAGCAAGCTATGATCTCACTATACAAGGTTTAGAAGCATGTCCGGGTTCCTAAGCCTATCTGTCGAGTAAGACCCCGTCTACAGTGGGCCTTGGCACGTCTGCCTCTCGACGACTAATAGGAGTGGCTAAATATCTCAGACTCCACCTCTCAATCTGGGTACTTAGGCGGTGAGTCTAAGCCCTTAGGCTTATTGTGCATCAGTGGACCTACTGACCAATGATCACTCAACAAGTAACACAGGTACCACCAACATCCCCAGTTGGTGTTGGGTATCACACAATTGTAATGAGTTTGCCCTACTAGTCAAGACCAATGCACCCTACTGGTGCACATCAGATTACCTCGATCTAGACTACCTCCAGTCGGTAAACCATTTCCTCCTCATAGCGCAGGCCTCATCCTGCAAGGATTCTATAGTGTTCAGGGCATCTACATGGCTAATCCACTATTTAAATTCACAATTCAATCATCACATCAACATATCTTTGTTCAGCTTTGTAAACCATTCATTTCATAAATCATCTGATAACATTTACCACAACTGAACTGTTAAGCATCACCACATCTCAAACTGAGAAACATTGATATCACAATACTCATTTCACTAAACACCCTATCATTAGGGTTTCATTTACCTCATTCACTTTGCACATAACTCGCATAAGGACTGTATACATCATACATCAAGAATAACATTGAATCAAGATGTCTAATTGCAAACCTCCAACTTTCCATTCATTTAGGGTTTCACCCTCCTTACTGATATATCAAGCAAATATTGATATCATCGAATGAAATTCAAGATGTTATCTGACATATATGTAATACGCTGATGTGGAATATTACCGCACTAATAAATTCACTCAGGGTTGAAATCCCCAAGCTTTTACTAAAACCTTGTGCAATAATACCACCCGCAAGCAGACGGGTCTTATCGCAGTATAGTTGAGGATCGAATCCCAAGAGACAACATTTTTAAGAATCATTTTTAGTCGAATCTATCTCAAGTAAGACTAATATTTAGAACGATTGGTTGATTTGAGGTTAATTAAACTAATTGCAAGAAAGGAAATAGAAGAATTAAAGTTGGATCTAGATTAATGGTATGGAATCACTGGGATGGTATCGGGTTTCACCACCACTACACATGCAAACACATCTAAACATCAAACATCTAAGCAAGATATAAATATACAAATAGAGCTGCTGCAAAACCCCCCATACAGGCTCTAGCTTTGCGTAAGCATCACCTTTGGCATTAGATGTTTCGTCAACATCTGGTTCATATACTTATGGCTCTGAAGACACAAAATCCAAATGAAGTTGTGGGCCCCCTATATAGGTGTTAGGCACATAGAAGTGTCATGATAGGCTAGATGGCTCGTGCCCTCACAGATCATACACTTACGTCCTCAAGGAATCCTATCAGAGTTCTCGTCAAGGAGTCAACTATGCTAATCAACAAGCAAGTAGGTGATTAGTCTACAAGCAAACATCGACGATTAACAAAGAAGATATAAATCCAACTAAGGTTGTGGCCCTCCTTGAGGGATGTTTAGGCCACAGAGGCATCACCGTAGGCTAGATGGCTCGTCCCCTCACGGATCATACACTAACGACCTCAAGGAATCATATTCTATTTCTATTTTGGGAGTCAACCTCATTAATCGACATTCTACCCTATGTATAGAAGTTCTCACAACATAGGGAAAAACATGTTGAAAGTAAGTAGGTAACCAATCTACAAACATCAATGACTAACAACAAAATGAAAATTTATATACATTGCAATGGAATGTTTAATAAAAGAGCATGGTTGCATGGTTAGCGGGGATAGTCCTCGCACCCTAGTGAAAGAGAACTACTCACTCATGATGTAAGAAACAATAAGAATAAGAGAGAGAGAGGATTCTACCATGATCATGATGCAGAAGGTGGACACAACTCCATGAATATGATGTGGTCTTCCACGTCGTGTCAGAACAGATCTGGATGAGGAACGAGGGACACCAAGACAGACTGGGCTGTCTTTCTCACTCCTCCTTCCTTCTCTTCTCGGTCTGCTCAATCGCAGTAGGAGCGGCAGGTAAAGTGATACTGGCATGGATGACAGATCTGGATTGAATCCTATGTTCAGGCAGCCTGGCGGTGTCCCAGATCTGATGCCCAAATGAGGACCCAGCTGGTCCTATTTATAGGCTCGGATGGGGGCTTGACATTTTGGGTCCTATTGCAATTTTCATAATTTGATTTGGAGACCGTTTAGATGACCAAACAGTCTTGTATTAGTTTTCTTCCAAACGGTTTGGCTTTGAATGGTTTGGTATGTACAAACAGTCTTGGGTATATGATCATACGATCTTGCATTAATTTTTCCAAATGGTCTTTCTTGTAAACTCCAAACGGTCTTGTACATAAGACCATATGGTCTTGAAGTTCAGCCTTCATATATTCTTGGAGTGTATCCTCCAAACGGTTGGATAGACCGATACTCATCCAACCAGTTTTGTATTAGGTTCTCTCCAATCGGTCTTGTATATATGCCCATACGGTTTTGTAAGCTTTGGCTCTAACGGTTTGGAAACCGATAATGACCAATTGGTCCGGTGTTCTGGCCTTCTCCAATCGGTCTCAAGTCAGTGACCAAACGGTCTCATGCTCTACAGCTCCAAATGGTTTTGACACCCTAGCGGTTTGCAGACTAAATGATCTTCATGACTTCCTTCCAAATGGTCCTCACAGTCTTAACGTTCTCCGCTCCCAAACGGTCTCAGAGACCGATCACTTCCCATCGGTCTTGAGATAGTGTGTTGGCTCCAATCAGTCTTGCAAGACCATGCGGGCTGGCATGGTTGAGGCGGAGAAGCAGCAGGTGAAAGTGGTGGCAATGGGCACTGTGGATGGAGGTCGTGTGGATGCTTAGGGTTTTGCTGCTTACGAGGTTGAGGAGCAAGGTTTCATTGGGTGCGAGGGTGCGGTTGGTGTTGCAGATTAGGGTTTGCATGCTGGACGGAGAGGGTAGAGGAAGAAGGAAAGTAGGAGGTGTTGGCGGTGCTAGTTTGAAGGAGGTGTGATGCACGCAACACGTGGAGTAGGAGTTAGGGTTATGGCGGGAGGAAGAAGAAGAAGGAAAGCAGGAGGTGAGGTCCTCCAAATGGTTTGTTGCAGGTCGATATGCCTAATCGGTCTCGAGGTGAAGCAACCCATATGTTATTGGAGAGAGATGCCCATACGGTCTTGCAAAACTGTTTAGAGGAAAAATGATAGCCCAAGACCGTTAGGGCAGATCATTTGATTGAATAGATGGGGACCATTGATCAGTGATCTGGTGGTGAAGAAAAGCTCACAGTCTGAGACCGAAATGGATGAATGGCTAAGACCGATAGGTCGAAACTGCATGGATGAAACTGTATGGGTGAAGACTGTATGGGTGAAGATCGTTTGGTCAAAACCCATTGGTCAAGACCAAGGATGAGTGAAGGTAGATCTATGGTTGAGAAAGGTGGGTCCCTCTCATTAAGGTTTGATATGGATGATGGTTGATATCTGATGGTTGAACCTCATATTGACCTGCATAAAATCAACATAAACTCAATTAAAACCTTGACAATTGAACCAATTAAGCGATTTGCGCATTTTGATATTTCGTAAATGAAATTGGGTGTATTGAATCAAAATGAGCCCAAGACGGTGATTTATATTCATGATGAATATGCATTCATCAAAACACCCTGAACTTAAACGTTGCTCGTCCTCGAGTAACACAAAATCTGAAACATTCGCTAAATGAATACTTTCTGATCATGTGAGTGCCTCCTCTTCACATCACGATTGTTTCCTTTCTACTTAGTGTGACTAAGCATCTCAACTTCTAGAGACCACTGAACACATCTTACCATATCTTCGTTCCTGAGTTTGTTTTCCAACATCACTTCTTCCTCACTTTTTCTAACAACAAGCATGTCAAAAAGTTTTGTACGAATCCAGAGTTAGCCGTAGAACAACAAGGGATATGGAAGAAATAAATCTCTCCTCTATTTGACTCGAGATTTTTATTTTAAGATTGCAATTTCATTGATTGCATTTTTTGTGCGAATTTCTCCTCTATTCGACTCGAGATTGCATTTTCTTTTTGTGTGCACATTGGCATCTTTTCTTGGTGGTATGCCCCTATATATTAGTGAGGGATATGGAAGAAGTGGATATAGATGGAGATGGTGTGCCACCCCGAACTTAGGGTATGGCACTATTTTGGCTATTTTTATTTCTTTTATATGTATGGAGGGGTATGAAGATGATAGAAGAAGTGTAGAAGAGAGTTCAGATTTACAATTCAGTGCACTCGGTCGTTCTCTTTATTGTACTCTGCTCAAATAATGACTTGATGAGGATCCAGTGGAGATTCCATGTTATTGTTCCACTAGTCAGTTAGGAAGCATGACGTGTTTGATCCCTATTAGTTCGACAGACACTTATCATTTTTACATAAGTATCATGATGTTAGGAATCATAAGCTTCACAAGATGATTTCAATCAAAAGGCTAGTTTAAAGAAAATGGTCCTTTAGAGGGTCTACTTCAAATAAGGAGGGTATAATGATAAGAAATGCATAGAAAGAGAAATGAAAGCGTCAATACTTCATTCGGTATCTGTTCAATTTCTTTGAAAAACTTTTAAAAATTTTGAAAATTTTGGTCAAAAATGCAATGATGACAATGATGAAATATTAAGTCTGAAATAGATGGATGAAGGTGGAAAGAAAAGTACGTACCACCTGTTGGGTTTTAGGGGAGGCAGAGAAGGCAGCGGAAACAAAACATTTCTCCTTACCAAACCCAGAAATGGGAAACGCGTCAACGTCTATATAATAGGAAAGGATGGTTTGTGGAATCATACCTTGTCCCGAGGCTTGCTCGGCGACAATACCTTGTGGCATGCACGGTCTTCACCTCCAGTCTTGGACGGTGTATGTGCAGCTCCTGGTTGCACCGAGACTGATGACTCCTGGTCTCACTGGGACTGTTGGGATTGATAGTTGTCCTCCGAGCAGCAGAAATCTCCCGCCTCTGAAGTAGTCCATACGGACCACCTAGAACTCCAATCTCCTTGTCCCACAAGGAATTGGAAGGAGTCACACCCTCCTGTTAGCATACTAGTCACTGAACACTCTCCTACCACCAGTCGCTTACTACAGTTGTCTTTCCCTTGTTGTGCCTCCCTTAGTGGGTAGCACTTACTCGGGCTCTCTCAGTTACCAAAATAGAGAGAACGACAACTTTATAGAGCAACTGTTTACACTGTGTTGTACTTTGAGAATCCCCCAATACCCCTATATATATAGGAGGGTCATGGGACAGGGTTCTCTATCCCAGGAAATGTGGGACTAAAGCAGGAGTAGAAGGGTTCGAGATTTTCCACAAAACAACCAACTGCGCAACCTGAACTGATCGTTTCATTTCTGAAACGGTCAGTTGGGGACTTGAGCCTGTCGGTTGGGACCCATGAAACGGTCGGTTCACTTCTAAACCGGTCGGTTCGTGGTCCTGGTCAGTTCCCAATTGACTTTTTATCTTTTGTTTCTAATTGGTATCAAATATAAATCCTTGTTCCAATCAAATTGGGCAAGTGAAATGAAAGGAAAATTCTCACCAATCCTACTTTCCCAACTTGCTCGGTTGCAACAGTTGAACCGATCGTTTCAACACTTGCAGCAAACGTTTCACCCTATCCATGAGCCGATCAACTCACCACCTGAGTCGATCGGTTCACCAAGCTAAGCCGATCGGTTCATCACATGAGCCAATCGGTTGGCAGTGCAGATTGTGCAGAATCAGTCAATTGCAGTTTCAATCAATCTGATACTCCAATCAATGTGTCCAACACCTTGAACATTATGACATTGATCTATCAATCAATTGAATGTTTAATTGAACTACTAAACTCCTTTAGTAATCAATCTAAACATTTTTTGTGGACAAAACTCCTCTTCCAATTTAAATCCAATGTGTGTGACCCTACAGTTCCAACCGCACCATGATTCATCAATACTATAACATAAATGTTGATAAAGAGAATCATGCCACCTATCACATCTCTAGGCAAGACTATCATTGAGAAGAAGCATCTTGTAGCTCTCCCTCTGCCACATTGTCCTTGTTGTCCACTACTAGTACCTGAAGCCACTAAAGAACTTGTCTCTCTAACTAGAACTTGTCTCTGTGGAGTCTTAAAATGTAATTATGAACCTTATATTGAAATATACTAAAAATATGGGAGGTCTCTTTTTATATGCCCCATATGTCCACAATGAACATATTGGAGCATTATCTCCCCACAACTGACCAGAATGTGTCCTGTCATAACTGTCACACATGGCTCCACCCTATCAATGCAAGCTTGTTACTGACACTGATGATCTTGAAGAATATCTACCTAGGTTGTGCATTCCATCTACTAGAACTAAGCCTTCATCCACTCTGTGAAGAACTAGATCTTTGTCTTCCAAAACAACCAAAGCCTTGTCCTATTTTAGAAAAGAAACCAACACCCCTTCTATATCCACCACTACTTTATCCTCCTCTATTGAGGTCTCCAGATCTTTTCTTACTCTCAGAGTGCTTATCGGCATTAACTTACTCTTCTACACGTCTTGATGCTTCCACAAGTTATCTAAAGTTTTCTCTATCCCTCCGACCAATTGCTAATACACTATGTCTATTTTCTGATCTTAGTCCTTCTTGAAATCTCAGGAACATCTCTATGTCATATGATAGAAGTTGTAGGTAGATATTAGTCAACCTTGTGAAATTTTTCTCATGTTCACCAATTGACATGATGCCTTGTCTAACATTCTCCAACTACTTTATCTTGTCCCTTAGGAAGGTAGGAGGAAAATAATTAAGGTGAAACTCATCCACAAAGTCCACTCATGTCATCACCATATTTCTCCTCTTATCTTCTACTCCATGCCACCACAACTCTGCATCTCCTTTGAGTATATAGACCACATGATTGATTTTCTTATCCTCTTATATATTCATCAGACAAGGGACCTTTTCCAACTGTCTGAGCCACACATCTACCACAACTAGATTTGTTGTTCTTGAAAATTTAGTCACAACACGCTTCTTCATTAGCTCATAGGATCTCATCAGTTTCTTACTAGAAGATGAAGACCTCATGTCCATCTTATACTTCTCTATTGTCTCCAGAATAATACAATACATCCTTGTTGCCTCATTCCTATCTTCTCCACCTTGAGTCATTGCATGAGGATCAGGATCGTAGTGGCTCTCACCTTCTTCCTCACCAAGTTCAAATCCTCTTCCTACCATCTGCATATCTGTAAAAGAACATATATGTTAGAAAATTGTAGCTCAAATAGGTAAATTTCCTAATCCTGTTGGTTTCTTATCACCCCTATCCCAAGCCTAAACTCATTTTAGGTTCAACCTACACTATGATAGAAAACGAATATGCAACCAGATCCCACTAACCAGGGTTAGGGCCCCCCAAGAGGATTAGTTAACCATCAACTTTTGATCACATACAAAAATTAGTCTTGTTTTTTCTTTTCTCAGATATATACTAACATCACTTAACTAGTTGATAACATCTTTTTTAAACATAACATTAAAATATACAAGAGAGTTCAACTTTTTCATAAAGATAGAACTTCACAAAAATATACATCAAGTACAACTATTTTCAAACTTCTCCCATCTCACTCTCATCTCTTCCATAGATCCAAAGGAAGGATAAGATATCATCTAACTAGCTAACTATTCTTCTTGAGACCTCTACTTTATTCTTGATAAAAACTAGAGTTTGCCTCTTCTTGTGGAGCTACCCCTTTACCTGGAATTTTTTTCATTAGGTTGATGAGATATTGGCTTAGTGCATAGAAAGTCAACAAGTAACCAAGTTTAAGCAGTTAATGATATTTTCATTTTAGGAAATTAAGGAATTAAGTAAGACAATCACATCTTCTCAATTTAACTTTAGGAAGTAGGAATAAGTAACCAACTGATTAGAGAAAATCATCAACTAAAATATTTGGTTTATGTGTCCAATTATTATATGTCAGTGGACCCACATGAAGTGTACCACAACATGTGAAAGTATCACAACAAGCACAATCTCAATGTATAAGACTTAGAAGCATGCATGGGATCCTAAGTCTTTAATCTACATATGATGTTTACAACTGGCATCACCACATCTATCTCTTTACAGCTAATGGAAGTGGTTGAATGTCTAGACTCCTCCTCTAAACCTGGGTACTCAAGCGATGAGTTAAATCCCTCTGGCTTATTGTGTATGAATAGGCCTACCGAAGATATCTACTGATCAACACATCTATGCATCAATGCACCTACTGAAGATGTCCTAATCAGTAATACAAGTACCACCAATAATCTTGGTTGGGTACCACACCATCATTAGGAGTTTGTCCTATCAGTCAAGATTGCCATATCCTACTAGTACAATTTGTATAACCTCAATCTGGACTACCTCCAATTATGAAGTCTTTTTCTCCTCACAACATAGGCCTTCATGTGAAGAATTTTACATTGTCCAGGGCATCTATCATCTAGTAATATTTAATTTGGTCTGATAAATTCATCAAAATGCTAATCATTACCCAACTTTTGATAATTTAGCATTTATCATAGAAATTGTGTGACTAAATAATAAATTTCATTATCCTCATAACCCATAATTTGATTATTTAAATCTAGAATAGGGAAAGCCTAGCTTCTCTAATGCCTCTAATTCCACCATTTCATCTACCTTACTTCATAGAAATGTGTGCATCAATTCAATATATAACATCATGGCACAAAGATCACTAAATGATATACTTCTTTGAGTAAAATTCATTGAGAATATATGATAATTTTCCAACAACAATATCAGAGTAATAATTAACACATAACAAACATTACATCTAGTTTATTTGTTGTAAATCAAGGTTAGGAGATGATTTTCCACTCATCTAGACATGTCTATAGAGATTTCTTTAGAGTCTATATTCCCAAATGTATTTCTAACTACCTAAAATCAGATCTGCAGCTTCAAAAAGGCTAGTTGGAGGAAGAGGATGTAGAAAAATAAGGGGAAACAAAACCTCCAATGAGTCAAATAGAAGATATAGATAGAGCACAGAGGTAAAAGAGAAGGGATATACTATCTAAAACTACTTAGAACAAAGCATCCATGACTAGATCATCAGTTGCAACTGCAGTTGTCCTTCCCTTGCTGCACCTCCCTTTTGCGGGAAGCACTTGCTCGGGATGTCTCACGGTTACCAAAACCAGAGAGAACGACAACTTCGCAAAGCAACCGGCTTGCATTGAGTTGTACTTTGAGAATCCCCCAATACCCCTATATATATAGGCGGGTCATGGGACAGGGGTCTCTGTGCCCGGCAATACGGGACTAAAGCAGGAGTAGAAGGGTTCCAGAATTTTCCACAAAAAGCAACCGGTTCGCAACTTGAAATGATCGGTTCACAACTGAACCGATCGGTTCGGCCATTGAGCCGATCGGTTGGACCTGAGCCGATCGTTTGGGGCACTCCAACCGATCGGTTGGTGCCCTGAACCGACCGGTTCATGGTCCTAATCCGGCTCAAAAAGACTTTCCTTGTTTCGTTCTCAATTGGTATCGTATACCAATGTTATTCCCAATCGAATTGGGCAATTTGAAACCAAAGGAAAATTCTTGCCGACATGACTTTCCCAACTGGTCGGTTGCACCAGTTGAGCCGATCGGTTCAACTCTTGAACCGGTCGTTTCAACCTGGGCATGAGCCGATCGGCCTGGACACTCCATCTGACCGGTTCAGCACCTCAGCCGACCGGTTCATCACATGAGCCGATCGGTTGGGAGCACAGGTTGGGCAAAATCAGTCAATTGCGATTTCAATCAATCTGATACTCCAATCAATGCGTCCAACACCTTGAACCATATGATATTGAGCTATCGACTGATTGAGTGTTTAATTGAACTACTAAACTCCTTTAGTAATCAATCTAAACATTGCTTTGTGGACAAAACTCCTCTTCCAGGTTAAATCCTATGTGTGTGACCCTGTAGGTCCATTTCACGTTGGCAGTGAAAGTCCATAACACTTATGACTTCACAAGCAAAGAGCGGTGCCTAGTCACACATCAGTGCTACCCAAGTGAAAGTAGAAAGTTGGAGAACAACTTTCATCCTACAATCCGTGAATGGTGTTACAGTGAATGTATAATTCCTTTGTCACTGATATCCCGAATGAACTCGAGGCATGGAGCAGTCATCCTGTCAACGTTCATTCACTTTCTTGATCTCAGAGAAGATTGAAGGAGATATGTATGACATCAATATCACATACTGATTCACACATGCGTGCGCACGCCTATCTCAATCCTACTCATCAAGTGGCCTTGGATATGAAACTCCCTCAGGAGGGACAAATCCCATATCTATCACTCACCCCTCAAAAGCCCCATGTGTCAAAGCCACCCAATCATCACCTTTATAACAACCCATGTTTCAGGACTGCGTTTGATGATGTCAAAGTGTTCCCAACGACATGTGTTGAGTGTAGTGATTTCAGGTCTAAGAATCACACTCACCACCATCACTGTGAGTACTGACTGTGACTACCATCTCATGGTTCCATGTGTCAAACTCACGGTGGGTCTGTCTGGTACCTTGTTCTCTAACAAGTACCTATGTGTTTGGTTTGATATCTCTATATCATGACTAATGAGATTCTGTCATCAACCAACACCACAATCTAGTCTTGTGTGTCATTGTTGTCTATCTACCTTCCACAATGACATCCGACTAGGGACATAACAATAATGTACAAACTCTTAGCATCCGTATGATCTCATCGTTCAGGTCCTCAACCTGAAAGCATACGTCATTGAGTACTGTCATTCTCTAGACATTCAATATGTTCTATCACTATCTCATATGACTGAACCAGAATGAATTGGAAACTTGCCTTTGATGTTTATCAAATCAATCTTAATGTATCCCACCAATCATCCCATGATTGGCTCTCAGGGCATACATACCAACAGACTCCCACTTGCACTGCGAGCCAATCACCCTTGAATCATATTCATAGTGATCTCTAAACATGCCCCACATGTCATTCTACTCCAGTGTTAACATAGTGAGTAATGGCAACACCTTGCCAAAGTCAGTGTAATTGCATGTCTCTCATCTCTTCGCTGTACGTCACACGTATGAGATGGAGTTGCCGTAATATGCGATCTAGTATTCCTTGCTAACCTTTATCCACATTGCATGATCAAGGATTCCAGACTTGTCATCAATGAGCGGAATATCTATAAGTTCATCTCACGAACTTCCAGATCCATATAGTATCTACTGCTGTTCTCTAACACATAGATACTCGGCATTTCCCCTTTTAAATGGTTTTATTGGAACATTTCCAATTATCAACAAACTTTCACTTTTATACATCCTATGTATATTTTGCGATTAATTTTTTGTCCATTCGGAAGTTCGCATCAATGTAACTCTTTACATCAAACTCTTCCTTATCTTCATGGAACTAGTACTTCCCAAGTACTTATCAAGTTCTCATGGTATTCCAGTAACCCTTACTGGAAGTAGACAGACATCCACTCATCATGTCCCACATACGAGTTATCAGGATGAGCACATCATATTGTTATGTCCCACATACAAGATGATGAATGCATTTTATTCTTTCCATGTCATACATGCAAGACAATGGGATGATTACATACATGATAGATCCATATCTATTCTTAGTGTTCCCATTCTTCATAAGAATTGGACACTTGGCCTTGGGATACTAATATCCATATAACATGGACAAGTTTTCTCCCACTGAATCTGTGCATACTGAACCCTTCAGTACAGATTGCCAATGTATGCTCTCTCTTTTCCAGGTCAAGAGATTTGTCGAGAACTATCTCTATAGATCTCTATTCCTATCATATAGGAAACATCTCTATCATCCTTAAAGATAATTTCCACTTTTGGATTTCCATTCTAGAACAATTCCATTTCACATCAATATGTGGAATGTGAATACGCTCCCACTAAATCACAGATCCCTTCTTTGTCTTTGACATATCAGTCAAACCCTTTGACTATATCATCAAAGTAAAGATCCAATTTTGAGTTGCTTGTACTCAATCAATCACATTGATTAGTCCATTGTAACTTATAGACTTCATTTGCATTAGTGGATTCATAAACCTTATAGGTTGTGTCACGTACACATCCTAGTTTTATCCCTCATAGGAATGCGGTTTTAGTATCCATATGCCAAATGTCTTAGTCATTAAGTTGCAATCAACAAGCATCATCCTTGTAAAAATGTTATCCATGTGTCTTAACACTTAAGACTTATTTGCACTTATGGATATGATCCAATGAGTGCTACCATCAAGGTCATACCTTATGGCTCACATGGAAGTCATTAAGGATGTAATGGTTCTATACCATAACTCAAAATCTGATTCCTCATATTCATCTAGATAGTTGACTCATCACATGAACAACTCATCACATAGATAATTGAGGTGTATCTGTTAAGGATTTAAGAACTCACAACCCTTGTGATTCTTAATTTCCTTTATTAGTGTGGGGTATTCTTTTATTAAGAAGAATTCAGTTATTTGATAATCATTCTCTAACTCCTTAGAGTATGATTCCTTCTTGATTTAGACATCACCATGCCTTAATCATGAGTTCACTATGATACACTATCATAATCACTCATAAGGATCTCAAACATTTGGTCCAAGTATTTCATTCATTGATCTCATCAAGAATTAATAATTTACCAAATTTGTACTTCATCTATGACAATCTTGAACACTTCAAGATGTTCATATTGGTATTTCTCTAAACACCATTTGAAGTATTAGCATTTATTACAATTGGTATGTAAATACATCACATGTATTATACCTAATAGGATAATCATTCTCCCACTACCATTAGTGAAGATTGATTAATCATGTCCAAGATATTCATGTCTCTTACTGGTTCTCTAACCAAAAGAGTCTAGATTTATCCATCATATGGAAACTAGAAATGAATTTCTTATGATATATGCTAATTTAATTGTTTGAGTTATCAATAACTTTAGGTATCATTTTATCTTATGCATACCATGTATCACAAGATAAACAAGGCATTGCCACAAAGACAATATCTTTAAGATTGAAACATCAACTTTATTAATTGCCATCATTGTCATACAATATGCAAGAATAAAGTGTTTCTATCTATTGGCAATATATGAAATAGCAGTTCTCAACTCTATTTCATGCCCTTTAGGCTGAAATAAACTGAAAGATACTCCTATCTATGGCAGCAACACTTGCTCCGATGATGGGTACTTCTTTCTTGGTCCTTTCACAAAGGCCATCACTTCTTTGTGGATATTGCATATCATATATGACATATCCATATCTTGGTATCATATACCTCGGATAAACAAGTGGTTCATTTCATGATACCTTAGGTGGAGATCTCCATCCCCTCCTTCATCTTCTTTTGTTCTTCCAGATATAGAGGGCAGTTCCCTCATACACCCTTTCCCCATGTGCCTTGAGGCTGAAGACGGCTTGGATTGCTGGCTAGCATCAGAACACTTCTTAGCTTTGCCCTTGCCCTTGCCCTTAAGACTTACCTTTTCTTTGATCACATCAAAGATTATGGTTTGTCTTTCTTCATCTTTGCCTCTACTATCCTCAACATGTCCAACAACTCTGTCAACGCTTGTCAAAGTTGTTCATGTTGTAGCTTATCATGAATTGTATGATCCTCGCAACATTTGCAGTATCATACCAATAGCCAACCCTTGGCTCAGAGGGAATCCTTCTCAGTCAGGTTTTTCAACATACCCAATCACATTGAGTGTGTGAATCCCTTACTGGATCTCCTTCTGTCATGACATACTAGGATAGTGTCTTGGAGACATCATATGTCTCATGTTGTCTCTGCAACTCATAGTTCAGAGAACACAACATCAAGCACTCATCATCAATGTCATCCTCAGTATGCTTCCATAAGCATACTTTCAGCTATTGATGTGGTGGGATCGAGTTCATCTGGTTCTGGTATAACTAGGACTTAGAGCTTTCTCTCTTTGATTGAGAACACTTCTCATCATCATCCTAACCAGTCGTGGAATTATTCCCATTTAATTTGTTGGTCTCAAAGACCCATCGCAAATAAAGTGATTTGTTGATTAACCATTTATTTTAACAAAAGGAAATATATGCAATTTTAGTCCAAAACTCTTTTGACTTATTTGATTGATTTGAAAAGTTGACGATAAAATTAGGCCTTTAATTAATTATCGCTCCCACTATTTTACTTCAAATTGATAGCCCTCACCATCAATTCGGAATATTGCAGCGTACAACCTTCTAGTGGGCAAGATCCTGAAATCCTCTAAGTCATGAGTCAGCTTTGGCTGATCGCCCACAACTTAGATCTCTCAGGTAGGCAACTCTTGCCAATTGCATCATATGCAACTCTTGTTGAATGAACATGCACAACTCCTTGCCATGAACATTCCTTGCCTCTGGGCTTAGACGCTCTAAGAATCACCAGTTAAGTCTAACCCAAAAGCCGACACGGTAGAACATGCACCCTGCTTTGGCAGAACCTACATGTCTACCCTTCACACTTCCACAAGATAGACGGCGCACCACGCTTTGGCGTAACCTACGCTTGGTCGATCGAGATTTTCATGTGTGCCGCTAATGGAAGGCATATAAGACTTAATATTTTAATGAGGGATTTGGTTTATATACATATACATATCCAATCACCACAATACATAGTACGTATCATATACATGCTATATCCCACAGAAAACATGCACAAACGATAAAAAGCGATGATTATGGCCATCCTAATGTGATTCCTTGAGCCAAGAGGAATCACGGTCATCTAGGTCAACATCACATGCAACCTGTACAAGATGAACTCTGTGCCTTGCCATCCGAGTTGATCAACTCATCACATGAATGATCTGTACTCTCCAGCCGGTCGTCTGGGTGCCACCAGCCGATCGGTTGGCTCCTCCAACAGATCGGTTCGCCTGGTCGTCGTGCATCTCGTCATGTCCGCCACCCGCTCGTCTCGCTCCTCGAGCCGGTCATCAACCGATCGGTTCACTCCTTGAACCGACCGTCTGGAACGTCAACCGGTCGGTTCACGCCTTGAACCGATCGTTTCAGCTGTCGTCTTGATGTCTGCCGGTCTTCGACATAACGGGAAATAAAAATCTATCCTATTTATTACATTGCTTTAAAAGGGAAACCCCGATTTACATTCGGGGGGGAGCAAAGGTAGGAAAGAATCTCGAATTATTTCGAGTTACATCAGGAATAAGAGAGGGAAGATTGGTGCGCAGACCGAGATGCAAGCAACCACAAACAACCACACACAGATAGGGGTTTATAGGCATAATCATGCTACACACATCCACCACAAAACTCGTTTAAGGGCGACGCGTATCAAGTGCATTAATAATACATATCATATATGTAATTCGGGATTTGTGGATTTAGGATTGGACATGCATAAAGCCAATATTATTCGCATCGCATGCAATAAATAAAGGCGACAAACCAAAATCGATCATATCGATATTCCTAAAATATAGAGCAGTTGACGTGGCTCTGATACCACTGTTGGGTTTTAGGGGAGACAGAGAAGGCAGCGGAAACAAAAACTTTTCTCCCCCAACCCATACCGAGGAAACGCATCAACGTCTATATAATAGGAAAGGATGGTTTGTGGAATCATACCTTGTCCCGAGGCTTGCTCGGCGACAATACCTCGCGCAATGCGTGGTCTTCAACTCCGGTCTTGGACGGTGTCTGTGCAGCTCCTGGTCGCACCGGGACTGACGACTCCTCCTCCTACCGGACTGTCGGATGACAGTTGTCCTCCTGAGCGGCAGTGTCCTCCCGCCTCTGTAGTAGTCCACACGGACCACCTGGAACTCCACTCTCCTTGTCCCACAAGGAAGTGGAAGGAGTCGCACCCTCCTGTTGACGTACTAGTCGCCAACACACTCTCCTGCTACCAGTTGCAACTGCAGTTTTCCTTCCCTTTGTGCACCTCCCTTTTGCGGGAAGCACTTGCTCGGGATCTCTCACGGTTACCAAAACTAGAGAGAACGACAACTTCGCAAAGCAACCGGCTTGCATTGAGTTGTACTTTGAGAAGCCCCCAATACCCCTATATATATAGGCGGGTCATGGGACAGGGTTCTCTGTTCCCGGCAATACGGGACTAAAGCAGGAGTAGAAGGGTTCGAGAATTTTCCACAAAAAGCAACCGGTTCGCAACTTGAAATGATCGGTTCACAACTGAACTGATCGGTTCGTCCATTGAGCCGATCGGTTGGACCAGAGCCGATCGTTTGGGGCACTCCAACCGATCAGTTGGTGCCCTAAACCGATCGGTTCATGGTCCTAATCCGGCTCAAAAAGACTTTCCTTGTTTCGTTCTCAATTGGTATCGTATACCAATGTTATTCCCAATCGAATTGGGCAATTTGAAACAAAAGGAAAATTCTTGCCGACATGACTTTCCCAACTGGTCGGTTGCACCAGTTGAGCCGATCGGTTCAACTCTTGAACCGGTCGTTTCAACCTGGGCATGAGCCGATCGGCCTGGACACTCCAACCGACCGGTTCAGCACCTCAGCCGACCGGTTCATCACATGAGCCGATCGGTTGGGAGCACAGGTTGGGCAAAATCAGTCAATTGTGATTTCAATCAATCTGATACTCCAATCAATGCGTCCAACACCTTGAACCATATGATATTGAGCTATCGACTGATTAAGTGTTTAATTGAACTACTAAACTCCTTTAGTAATCAATCTAAACATTGCTTTGTGGACAAAACTCCTCTTCCAGGTTAAATCCTATGTGTGGGACCCTGCAGGTCCATTTCACGTTGGCAGTGAAAGTCCATAACACTTAAGACTTCACAAGCAAAGAGCGGTGCCTAGTCACACATCAGTGCTACCCAAGTGAAAGTAGAAAGTTGGAGAACAACTTTCATCCTACAATCCGTGAATGGTGTTATAGTGAATGTATAATTCCTTTGTCACTGATATCCCGAATGAACTCAAGGCATGGAGCAGTCATCCTGTCAACGTTCATTCACTTTCTTGATCTCAGAGCAGATTGAAGGAGATATGTATGACATCAATATCACATACTGATTCACACATGCGTGTGCACGCCTATCTCAATCCTACTCATCAAGTGGCCTTGGATATGAAACTCCCTCAGGAGGGACAAATCCCATATCTATCACTCACCCCTCAAAAGCCCCATGTGTCAAAGCCACCCAATCATCACCTTTATAACAACCCATGTTTCAGGACTGCGTTTGATGATGTCAAAGTGTGCCCAACGACATGTGTTGAGTGTAGTGATTTCAGGTCTAAGAATCACACTCACCACCATCACTGTGAGTACTGACTGTGACTACCATCTCATGGTTCCATGTGTCAAACTCACGGTGGGTATGTCCGGTACCTTGTTCTCTAACAAGTACCTATGTGTTTGGTTTGATATCTCTATATCATGACTAATGAGATTCTGTCATCAACCAACACCACAATCTAGTCTTGTGTGTCATTGTTGTCTATCTACCTTCCACAATGACATCCGACTAGGGACATAACAAGAATGTACAAACTCTTAGCATCCGTATGATCTCATCGTTCAGGTCCTCAACCTGAAAGCATACGTCATTGAGTACTGTCATTCTCTAGACATTCCATTTGTTATATCACTATCTCATATGACTGAACCAGAATGAATTGGAAGCTTTCCTTTGATGTTTATCAAATCAATCTTAATGTATCCCACCAATCATCCCATGATTGGCTCTCAGGGCATACATACCAACAGGAATGCATGGCCAGTATCTCACGCTTAGTTGAGAAGTGAGGGCTAGCTCCGAACTTTGTGGATCACAAGACTGACCAGGCCAATATGCACCTTCTTGAGCGCATAACCCGGATATAGGTGATCAAAGAGCGATCACGGTGGCAGTGTGAGGTGGCCTCATCGAAACTGCCCCGTAACCCCACCTGTAGCTTGGAACATGGAGAGCCGGCGGAGAAGACTCCACCATGATCAGGCTGAGTGGAGGCTGCGATCTACACTAATCCCTCCCCGTCTACCCCCTACATGGAGGCACCCAACCCATGAACGCACTCCAGATCTGGACCAGCCTGGAGTGGCTACACATGTGCAGTGTCTCAGCCGTTGGGAGAAGAAGACCCACAACCCTACGAAGGAGCACCGGCGGCGATGAATCTGAGTTCTGTGGACTCAGCTAGATCGTGGACCCACACGAACAGAACGCGTCGCAGCGTTTCGGTGAGAAGGGAAGGACGAGAGCAAGAGGCGGGGGCACTACATTTGAGAACCCAGCCCTCGTGCTCGAGCAGGTGTTGCCTCTTCTCTCTACTGCAACTAGACCCAGATGACGGCGATCTCACGGAGAGCGGGATCCGGAGCCGAAACCCAAGGGTCGTGTTTCTGTGGAGGTCATGGGTGGGACTCCGAATGTGATGGTGGCTTTAGGTGCGAATGAGGAGCATCGTTCTGCCATCACCTGCATGTTGGAGTCGAGCTTCACGATGGCGGCGCCAAGGCGGGAGGCGATGCTATTTGCTCCCCCACCGGAGCAAGACCCTAGTCGATCTCTCGCCAGCACCCCAGCCTAGCGGTGGCGTCGGCGTTACAGAAGCATATGGGATGGTCTCTGGTTCTCACCGGATCTCGCATCGATGGCGGTGTTGATGGAGTTGGGTGTGTCCATGTTAGGAGAGGAGGTTGTGCTGTGGCACTCGAAGACTTCCTGAACAGGTGGCGGCGGTTTTGTGCAGGGAGGACAGAAGCTGGGAGACAGATCTATGGGCAGCGGCACATGGATCTGATGCAGGAAGAGGAGCCACCGCGTTGCATGGATTCGACGGTGTAAGAGGACCTACGGCGGTGGCCATCATCAGCAGCCATGGTAGGAGAGCGGGTGGTCGTGGAACTCTAGAATCGAGGATGACGAGATCTTCATCATAGAAGCGATGCGAAGGAAGGTTGTTATGGAGTACCAAGGCCCATCTCTAGCCACCGTTCCAACCTAGCGGCATTGCTTTCAGGAGAACTCAGCGTCGAGCAGAGAACTGTGTCTGCCGCACTCACACGCAAAACTGGGAGAAGCCCAGACCGCAAGATCGCGCAGGTGAAGGGCGAGGATTGAAAACCTAGAACAAGTCGAATGAATTTGAACCGCGTTTAAAACCCATGAACAGCCGATTCAACCAGCAAGCAGGAGAACTGAGTGCCTCCCTAGAGCCATGTCGCAGCACACGATTGGTCCAATGAAGGTAAATATCCCAAAATGCTCAGATCTTCATTAATTCACAGTAATTAGCTCATTCATCAGAAAAATACAAATAGTATATCAAAATTCTCAGAAAAATATGTAGAACAACATAGAACCATAATATCAGGCTTTTGATGCACTAATATCAGTGATATCTTGTTAGTTGTAAAGTGCTTAACTGATAGATAATAAATATCAAACAACGACCTAAAATTATGAGAAAATACCGGTAAATCATAATTCATGTTTATAATGAATATGATGCCAGTTATGATCATGTTGATGTATAAAATCATGTAATTTGCTTTATATGGCTAATTAGGGATAATAACCCTAATTAATATGCAATAAATACATTTATGATCAATAAACATTGAAATTTATAGAGCACCTTTATATCTGTAACTGGAAGATAATATATAAATCTGAGATCAGTTATATGCATAGAATTCATGTTACATGAGGATGACCCTTGATACATGGGTTGTAACCCTAACTTGAATAATGTATATAAACTAGGGTTAATATGTGCACCAAAAAGGATATGGGACCTAATTTTTAGATAATGAATCATAATCTAGAAAATGACATCAGTAAGATAAATATAAGACAATAATGCAAGTAAATGTTGGAATATCCTAATGAGATAATATAAACCCTAATGAACATGACTAGGGTTAAGATGATGAGAATCTGATGATAGTATGTGGTCTTGTCTTAATCAGGTGATGACCAGACTTCTAGATGATCAAGGATAAGTTAGAAATCTCTGAACTCAGGTATGTGGGTTTTTATTTAAGTATATAACTATGGTTTTCTTGCTTGCAATCATGATATGTATGTATGCTCTCTTCTATTTGCAAATATTGGATGTAGTAGCACTATATAGTACTCGATGTTTTATCACTTGTAAACATAAATGATAAGTAGATGCTTTGTAGTTATTTGAGGTGTTCATTATCCCTCTTATGAGGGAATGGATTGATGTTGTCTAGTACACCTCCCTAGAGCACACGGTGTACGGGGAGTTTCCCTAGAGTACTTGGTACACAGGGATGGGCCCAATATTTATGTTTTGGTACTAGTCCACCTTGATAATGCAATTGATCTAGGAAAATGACTTAAATTGGCGTATTTCGCTTAATACAGAAGTGTTTTCTATGATTTTCTTTCCTTCTGCAAATCTTTTTCAAAATTATGAAAGCCATAAATATATGTATCTTTCTACCCATGTACACAACACCTTGTGTGTTGATTTGTTGTTTCATGTATGTTTTAGGTTCAGAGATAGCATGGGAGAAAAAGTACAGGATGTGAGCAAGTTGTTCAGGTTGTACCTATTGTGTAGATCCTGTTAGCATACATGTTTAGACTTGTGTGAAAATTCTCTTTCAGTATGCAACTGTAATTCATGTTGTAATAAATATGTTGAATGCTGAGAAATTTTTTGGTGTTGTTATTTTGAATGTTCATGTATGTGTATTATGCTTCCGCATCGCTCTCTGATATGATTGGATGATGTTTTCGGATTCTGACATCTCATTCCCAATAGGGTTTGGAGAAGCCAAAATCTGGGGACGTCACAAGATGGCTTCCCAAATTATTTTTCAAACTCTCCATATTTATGAATCGATGATTAGAGTTTAATAAACCAAATACGAGAGTAAATGGGATATTAATTTATAATATAGGAGTAATAGTAGATGTCAGATGAGTAGGAGAAGGTAGAGTGTAAGTAGGGAAGTTGGATGTCTCTAGTGGAATCTCAATACTATCTACTCAATCTTGTGGGTTAGCATGCTCAGGAAGTCACCCAAAATAAGGCACCCTGTACAACTAGTCAACTCTAGAATATGTGTAGATCCCCACTAGACACCCTCATTGATCTACATCTAAGTCTAATGATAAATGTGCAAGTAAGTTTTTTCCTCAAAATAAGTTGTATTTTCATATTGAAATCTTAAATCTTAGGGTTTTGAATACTAATGAGACAAAACCATAGTGTTTAAAGTAGTAGGCCTTTTGAGATAAACAATGCATGTGTGGTGATGGTCAGTTAAATTTCTTGGTTAAGTGTATTTGTAAAGTCAATAGTAAAATTTGAGATCTAGATGTATTAGGCCCAACTTATATTATTGTGGTGCCCCAATTATGTAGAGGGATGTCAGGTGGAAGCATTTCTTAGAGGTTTCATGAAGACAAGGAATTTTACCTCTTTTGATCTACCACAATATTAGTTGACAGCAACAAACTTGTGGAGGTTGATCTATAAAACTATAGTTTAGAAGATGAGAAAACACAAATTATCACATTATGGAATAAAATCATGTGAGTAAAATTTTGTTTGATGATGAGTCAATGGTCTTAAGTTTCTCAGTATGAGTCCAAGCAAGAATTATTCTCTTATTCATAGTAGAGGAAGAAAGAATTAAGGAAATGTGTAGCTCATTTTTCGGTGCACTGATTTTTGGTTGTCCACCCAACCCACATGGGATAGTCGGGATACACAACTAGAGGGGACTTGCATGCCTCTAAGGGAGTAGTATGGCCACATCTAGGACATAGGTTGAAGATCAACTAATGATGTTTCTATGTATATCAACAAGGTATGGACCTTGGTGGAACCACCTGAAGGAGTAAAACCTATAGGGTGCAAGTGGGTCTTCAAGAAAAAGACCGACATGGATGGCAATGCGCAAACTTATAAAGTCAAATTGGTTGCAAATGGTTTTAGACAAGTTTAAGGTGTTGACTATGACGAAACCTTTTCTCCAGTTTCCATGATTAAGTCCATCATAATCATGCTTACTATTGCAGCCTACTATGACTATGAGATTTGGTAGTTGGATGTTAAAACCACATTCCTTAATGGAAATATAGTGGAGGATGTGTATATGACACAACCTGAACGTTTTATAGTCCAAAGAATGCCAATAAAGTCTATAAGCTCCAAAGTCAATCTATGGATTGAAGCAAGCATCTCGGAGCTAGAATCTTCGATTTGAAGAAGCAATCAAAGAGTTTGGCTTTAGTCAAAATGAAGATGAACCTTATGTGTACAAAAAGGTTAGTGGGAGCAAGACTACATTCCTCATATTGTATGTAGATGACATACTATTGATGGGGAATGACATCTCTCCACCTTATAGAAGGTAAAGACATGGCTTGGAAATACATTCTCAATGAAGGACTTAGGAGAAGCATCCTATATCTTAGGAATCAAGATCTATAGAGATAGATCTAGAAGGCTTCTTATACTACTAAGTTAGAGCATGTACATTGATAAAGTGTTGAAGTAGTTCAGCATGAAGAACTCAAAGAGTGGAAACATACCAATGGTGCATAGACTTAAGGTCTATAGAGATCAGTGTCCCCGATCTTGTGAAGAGGCAGAGTGTATGAATGGGATTTCGTATGCATCATCCATTGGATCCATCATGTACGCAATGTTGTACACCTATCCCGATTTCTCATATGCACTCAGCACAATGAGCAGGTACCAGTCAGATCCTAGAGATGCTCACTGGATAGCTGTGAAGAACATCTTAAAGTACTTGATAAGGACTAAGGATCAGTTCCTCATTTACGATGCTGAGGAAGAGTTGGTTGTAAAGGGTTACACTAATGTGAGCTTCCAAACTGATAAAGATGATTACAGATCACAGTCAGGAGTTGTATTTTGCCTTAACAACGGATTTGTGAGCTGGAAGAGTTCCAAGCAAGAGACAGTTGTGGATTCTACTACAGAGGCCAAGTATATTATTGCATCCCATGTGGCAAAGGAAGCTATGTGGATCAAGAAGTTCATCTCTGAACTTGGGGTGGTTCAGAGTAGATGTGATGCAATTGAGCTTTATTGTGACAACAAGGGAGCTATTGCTCAAGCTAAAGAACCCATATCACATCAGCGGTCCAGGCACATACTCAGGTGCTTCCATTTCATATGAGAGATCGTACAATCAGTAGATGTGAAGATTTGCAGAGTATCGACTGAAGACAACATTGTTGATCCCCTGACAAAGGCACTTTCACAGTAGAAGCATGATAGTCATGCTAGGTCACAAGGACTGAGGTTCCTAGGTTATTGGCTCTAAGTGAAAGTGGGAGTATGTTGGTATGTATGCCCATAGAGCAAGTCATATGATGATTGTAATGGGATCCTTTGTAAAGGATTTGAATAATAATAAAGGAAATTTCTATCTATATGTTTTAACTATTTTGAGATAATGGTATAACATGATAGATGTCTTTAGAATTGTTTTACTCAATGACGTATGTCTTTGGGTTGAGGACCAAAATGATGAGATCATACAGATGTTAAGAGTATACATTCTTGTTTTGTCCCTAGTCGGTTGTTATTGTGGGAATAACCATAGGCATCAATAACACATAAAACTAGAGTGTGTGTTGGTTGATGACATAATCTCATTAGTCATGATATAGGATATCAAACCAAGCACATAGATACATGTTAGAGAACAATGTATCAGACAGACCCACCATAAGAGTGATGCATGGAAACCACGCTTGGTTAGTCAGGATCATCTCTTATAGTATTGGTGGTGAATGTGGTTCTTAGACATGAAATCATTACACTCAACACGTCATTGGGTACACTTTGGCATCATCAAACACAGCTCTAAAATATGGATTTTTATAAAGGTGATGATTGGGTGACTTTGACACATGGGGTTTTGACTGTGAGTGATAGATATGGGATTTGTCCATCCTAAGGGAATATGATATCCTATCCACTTGATGAGTGAGACTGAGAAAAGCATGGCCATGCGCATGTGAGTTAATGTGTTATATTCAGTTTCCGTATATCTCAGACAGTCTACTCTGGATCAAGAAAAATGGATTGAACATTTCTAGAGGATGACATGTCCATGCCTCAAGTTCATTCCGGATATCAGTGACAAAGTAACTATACTTTCACTATAACACCAATTATGGATTGTAGGGTTGAAAGTTGTTCTCCAACTTTCCTTTTCACTTGGGTAGCACTGATGTGCGACTAGGAACCGCTCTTTTCTTGTGAATTCATAAGTGGTTATGGACTTTCACTGCCAATGTGAAATGGGACCTATAGGGTCACACACATAGGATTAACCTGGAAGAGGATTTTTTTCATGAATGATGTTTAGATTGATTACTAAAGTGTTTAGGTACTCAATTAAACATTCAATCAATTGACTTGACTCAGAATCATAGTGCTCAAGTGTTGAACCAACTGATTAGAGTGTCAGATTGATTGAGAACTGCATGACTGATTTCTGCTCAACCTAGATCACCAACCAACTGGTTCACTTGGTGAACCGATCGGCTCATGGTCAGTGACATGATCGGTTCACCTTGATGAATCAATTAGTTTAGCTGGACCAGATGAGTGAGGTAGGGTTGTCCCAGTTTTTGAGAAAAGATTTTCATTTCACTTGTACAATTTGATTGGTACAAGAATTGATCTTTGAATTAATTAGAAACAAAAAAGGAAAGTCAATTGCAAGCCAGTCAGGAATGTGAAACAACCGGCTCACACTCCCAACCGACCAGTTCATTTGTGAAACAATCAATTTTCCTGACGTAGTGCAATCAGTTCCTGGAAATTCCGGACCCTTCTACTCCCACATTAGTCCCGCATTGCCCGGGGCTGAGAACCCCGATTCTTAAAACCAAAACCAATATTCTTAAAATCAAAGAGTTGGTCAGAAAAAGGGGGAGAGCTCTTTGTTCCTGGTTCTCCTGTATCTGGATCCTATGGAACCCTGTATGGTGACATGGGGGCGCAAAAAGGAAAGAGAGTGGTGGGCTTTCTCTCACTTTTGGCATTGTGGGCCTCCCACCTAACCCCTCCTATATATAGAGGGGTATTGGGGGCTTCTCAAGAACACAACTCAGAACATCAGTTGCTCTACAAAGTTGTCCTCTCTGGTTTTGGTAACTGAGAGAGCCCAAGCAAGTGCTACCCGACCAGGGAGGCACAGTAAGGGAAAGACAATTGTAGGATGCAACTGGTGGTGGGAGAGTGTGTCGGTGACTAGTACGTCGACAGAAGGGGATGACTCCTTCTAGTGTCCTTTAGGAAAGGATGACTAGAGTTCTCGGTGGTCTGTGTAGACTATCTATAGAGGCGGGAGGTTTTTGTCATTCAGGAGGATGATGGTCAACCAAAGTCTGGGTCAGGACCAGGAGCTGCACAGACATCGTCCAAAACTAGGTGGTTAAAGACCGCACTAGCTGTGAGGTATTGTCACTGAGCAAGCCTCAGGACCAGGTACACCTCGCTAAAACCATATTTCTTATCTCATAGTTGTTGATGCGATATGCTATTTTATGGGTTTGTGGTAAGAAAATTTTTGTTTATACTACCTTCTCTATCCCATAAAACCCAATAGATGTCATGTTTAGGATTAATTCAACATTGAAAACTAATGTGATTCAGAACACAAAACTGCACAAAATGACTGGTTCACTTAGTGAACCAACCAAATCATGCCCCAACCGATTGATTGGGTGTGTGAACCGACCACTTCACCATTTGTAGGCTCAAGAAAATTCATGATTCCAGACCCTTCTACTCCCACACAGACTAGGAACCTTAACCCTAGACTCTACTATAAATAGAGGGGTATTGGGGGCTTCCCAACATACACAATTGAGAATCAATTTCTCTGACAATTGTTGTCCTCTCTGGTTGTGGTAAACAATAGAGAGCTTGAGCAAGTCCTATCCATTAATGGGAGGGACATCAAGGGACAGAACAACTAAGAACAATTATGGGAGAGCATGTCGGTGACTAGTACGCCGACCAAAGGGAACAACTCCTTCCTATTGGCTCTGGTATCACAACATGGAGTTTTTGGTGGTCCGGGTAGACTACTCTAGAGGCAGAATTCTTTGGGCTACTTCTAGGAGGACATTGTCAACCGTAGTCTGTGGAGGAGGTCATTCATGAAAATTATTCAAGTGATGTTGTAGCTGAAGGAGTGTGTTGCTTCCTAAAGAAGAAGAAGAAGAAGCATGATGCTAGTGCAAGGATAATGTCATTGGACTTGCTCCAGCACTAGGTATATGATGTGGTTTTTATTGCACTAACAAATTCACCTATGGCTCAAATCCCCAAGTTTTACCAAAACCTCATGCAACAATACCACCCACAAGCGGACGGGTCTTATCACAGTATAGATAAGGATCAAAACCCAAAGGACAATGTTTTTAAGAATATTCCTAGTCAGATCCGGTCCAAGTAAGACTAATATTTAGAACAAAGAGTTGATTGGGTTTAGTTAGACTAAATGCAAGGAAATTAAAGAGTAGGACTAAAATAGAGTCTAGATTAATGATGGGAATCACTGGGGTGGAACCGGTTTCACCACCACTACACATTAACATGTCCAAAACATATCCATTCAATACAAAACCATCAAAATGGAGTTGCAAACCCTTTGTACAAAAGTTAGGTTCGCATAAGCATCACCTATATGCATCAGATGTCTCGTCACCTACATATCATGCACTTACTACTCCGAAGATATCTTTCATAAGTTCTCGTCAAGGCATCAACCATGTTAAACGATATTAATAAACCTAAGTATTGAAGTTCTCATAATAAAGGGTTATAATAGATCATGCAAAGTAGGTGAATAGTCTACAAGCATGCATAAAATGATTAACACAAGATGAAGAGTTATATACCAGCCATGGAATGTTTTAAGATGAACATGTAAGCATGGGTAGCGGGGCTAGTCCCCGAACCCCAACAAAGAGGACTACTCGCTCCTCATGATGGAAACAAGAAAAACAAGAGAGAGGGATGATTCCACCATGGTCATGGTGAAGAAGGTGGCTAGAGCTTGGTGGAGAAACGGTCTTCTACATAATGTTAGGGCAGATTTGGAACAAGGAGGGAGAGAACACCAAGGCAGGCAAGGCAGATCTTCTCTCTCCTTCTTCCTTCCCTTCTCATGCACTTGCTTGCAGGAGAAGAAGTGGTAGGTGGCTGGAGGTGGAGCAGATCTACATATCTGAAGTCCCACCACTCTCGTAGATAGAAGATAGATCCAGATGGAGTAGAGATGGAGGATAGGTAAGAACTCCACATAGGTAGTCATTGGTGGTGGAGATTGTCTTCCTGAGGGCTGGGCATAGAGCGGCAGCCTCCTGGCATCGTGGAAGAGATGCTTTCATAAGATGGGTGGGTGTCCTATTTATAGGCACACTCCACCGACTTAACTTCGCGGTTGAGTTTGTACACCGCGGTCGCGGTCCTTCTTTGCTTGGTCATGGTCGTGGTGGAGGTCAAGTTGTAGAGGGGCAAGATCGTGGTCGTGATGTAAACTTTGGTCATGGTTCTATGTGAGGTCAAGGTCTCCCATGCAGGCTGCGATCTTCTGAGGTCACGGTCCAACCAGGTCGCGGTCATGGCTTGTCTTGCCTCAGTCACACTAGGTGTATTGGTCATAGCTTTGTCCCCTCGATCATGGTCGGGGTGAGTTGTGGGAGATCGCGATTGCGGTTGTACACTGCGGTCATGGTCAAGTCAGGAGTTGAGGTGTAGGCATCTTCTATGACCGCGTGATGTTCAATCCTGCAATGGAGATAAATAGATTTGATCAAAACTCTAAATAATTATATGGAATTGAGGAAAATAGTAAATGAGCATATTCAAGGGGTGCATATTAGCATTCAGTGCAAAATTGGGCCAAAATTGGTGACTAAAACTAATATGAATATGCATTCATCAAAACACCCCAAACTTAAACGTTGCTCATCCTCGAGTAACACAAAATATGAAACATTCGCCAATTGAATACTTTCAACTCTTTTGATTGCCTCATCTTCACAGCACAATTGTTTCTTTTCTGCTTTGTATGGCTTAGCATCTCAACTTCCTAATATCACTAAACACATCTTATAATATCTTTGTTCATGAGTTCGATTCTCAAAAGCATTTCCCCCCTACTTTCTCCAACATCAAGCATGTCTAAGGGTTTTGTAAGAGTCTAGAGATACCTGTAGAATAACAAGTGTGCATCTGATCTGACACTGGTGTTTTACAAAAGAGTGGCCAAAATGAGGCATTCATTGTGCTTGTAGGTGGAAAAGGGAGTGAAGGGGGGTATGGAAGGAAGTAGTGAATCTCTTCTCTATTCGACTCGAGATTTTATTATATGGTTTCAATTACATTGATTGCATTTTTGTGTGAATCTCTCCTCTATTTGACTTGAGATCGCATTTTTTGTGCTCATTGGCATCTTTTCTTTTTGGTGTTACACCCCTATTACATAGAGAGGGGTATGGAAGAAGTGGATAAGGAGAGGGGTGGTGTGCCACCCCAAACTTAGGGTTTGGCACTCTTTTTGTGGCTTTTTGTTTCTTTTTTATGGATGGAGGGGTATGAAGATGGTAGAAGAAGTGTAGAAGAGAGTTCAGATCATAATGCAACTTGATTTATGATTCAGTGCACCGGGTTGTTCTCTTTATCATACTATGCTCAAATAATGACTTGATGGGGATCTAGTGGAGATTCCATGCTATTATTCCACTGGTCACTTTAGAAGCATGATGTGTTTGATCCCTCTCAGTTTGACAAATACTTGCAATTTTTACTGAAGGATCACGATGTTAGGATTCATAAGCTTCACATTGTGATTTCTAACCATTGGCTAGTTTTAGATTTTGTCCCTCTTGAGTCTTTGCTTTGAATAAGTAGAGTATAATGATTCAAAATTGCATAGACAGAGAAACTAGCCGGCTAGGTAAAGGCTTTGATTGAAAAATAAGCATCAAAACTTCATCAAGTTTCTATACGAAACTACTTTGAAATTTTTTAAATTTTAGAAAATGTTGATCAAAATTGCAATGATGGAATCTTAAGTCTGAAACAGATGGGTGTAGGTGGAATGTAAAGTACGTACCACCCACCCTCCACCCCGAACTTAGAAATTTGCTCATCTCGAGCAAACTCTAAATCTGAGATGGAGGGGGGAAATGTGTTGGTTGGACCACCAGATGTGGTTGCGTTCCTATCAGCACGTGTCCTCCATCTGAAATCTCAAAAATGAAAATTATTAGATCTTGAGATTGCATCTCGCGATGCGATATCTACTGGGTGCAAAATTTTCTAATTCAAAATTGAAACGTAAAGACTAAGTTAAGGATCGGGTTGCCTCCCGACAAGCGCCTTTGTTTTATGTCATTGGCTCGACATGTTTCCTTCAATTTTCTGGTAGATATGTTGGTTTGGAAAGATTTAGTGATTCTTTAATGCTAGTATCAGCTGTGGTGAAATATCTCTTCATGCGTTGGCCATTTGCCACAAAATCACCTGACTTTTGACTCCATAAAACAAAAACACCATGTGGGTAGATGCTCTTAATAGTGTATGGTACAGACCATCAAGAACGGAGTTTACCTGGGAACAATCTCAGTCTTGAGTTAAATAGTAGAACTTGGTCTCCCACTTGTATGTCCTTCCTTTTCAGATGAACATCATGCCATAACTTAGTGCATTCTTTGTAGATTCGAGCATTTTCATATGCTATCATCCAAAGCTCATCCATCTCCTGAAGTTGCAAATGACATGATTTTCCATAGATTAATCTAAATGGTGTTGTCCCAAGAGGAGTCTTAAAAGTAGTTTGGTAGGCCCACAAGGCGTCGTTGATTTTTACTGACCAATCCTTTCGGTTACGGCCTACTGTCTTTTCCAGGATAGCTTTGAGTTGACGATTTGAAACATCTACATGCCCACTCATTTGTGGATGGTAGGGGGGAGCTACCTTGTGTGTTACTCCATATTTTCTCAACAGAGCCTCGAAGCTTCTTTCCAAAAAATGAGAACCTCCGTCGGATATCACAGTTTGTGGAACTCCAAAACGGGGGAAAATAATATCTTTGAACATTTTGATGAAAGGTTTAGAATTGCCAGTGATGGTTGGTATGGCCTCTATCCATTTAGAGATATAATCCACCACAACTAAAATATAGAAAAATCCATTTGAGGATGGGAATGGACCCATGTAGTCCACCCCCCAAACGTCAATGATCTCGACTTCTTGCTAAAGCTTGAGGGGCATCTCATCTCTTTTTGTTATGTTACCCACCCTCTGGCATTTATTACGTGACAAGACAAAGTTGTAGGCATCCTTGGATATGGTTGGCCAAAATAAGCCACATTGCAAAACCGTCAAAGCAATTTTCTTAGAACTCATATGGCCTCCAACAGGGCCTGAGTGGCATTGCTCTAGAACAAGTTGAGCTTCTTCCTCAGCGATACAACGTCTGTAGATACAATCAACATAGAGCTTGAAGAGGTATTGTTCATCCCAGTGATATTGCCTCACATTGTGCATGAATATCTTCAGTGCATTGCATGAACCATCACCCGTCCCCTTGCAACCTTTTTCTCTGGTGATTAGGTTTCCGCAGGCCGTGGACATTTCATCCCCTTAGATTAGGGTTTTCCCTTACAGGTTCAAGTGTGCGACTAGTGTTCTTGGTCCCATCTCTGACATGGAGATGGAGTTGGCGGAGAGGTATGCTGGTTTGAGACTGTCAGAGGAAGAAGAGGATCCTATCGACGTTCAAGTGGTTGAGAGCGAAGATGAGGAGGATGATTACGCGACACTGGCATTGGTGGGTAGGCTTCTCATGGATCGGACCTTCAACTTCTGAGAAATGGGGAGGACGCTGACTCAAACATGGATTCTGAAAGAAACGGTGGAGTTCAAACAACTGGAAGGAGAGGGTTTCTTGATGCAGTTTACACATTGGAGGGATAAACGTTGGGTCACCGAGGGCACCCCCTGGAACTTCAACAGCAGGTTGTTGCTCTTCAAGGAGGTGGGCAAAGAAGACCAGCCAGGACGGCTGATCATCAACAAATCTCCTTTTTGGGTTCGACTCTATGGTGTTCCATTAGGGTATAGAGCAGACGCCACCATTAGAGACATTGCGGGCTGCATTGGAGGGGTTCTAGGAACTGACAGAGATGGCATGGGGTGGGACTCCTCTCTATGAGTCGGGGTTCTATTGGATGTCACCAAGCCACTCAAATGGTCCCTGAAGATTAGGGTGAAGAGTGGGGCTATAGTAGACATCAAAATCAAATATGAACGCTTGTCGAACTTCTGGTTTATCTACGGGCAACTCGGCCACATCGACAGTGATTGTCAACGTAGCAATGGGAATGAAGAACAGCATCAATAATGGGGGAAGTGGATGCGAGCTTCTCCATGGAAGCAAAGGCACCAAGAGAGTGACCGAGATGGGGGTAAAGGAGGGGAACGACGAAAGCTCACGTTCAATGTGAGCTCATCGGAGGGCAGGAGTAGGGCAAACGAGGAAGGTGATAGTTGCAGCATTGCCATGGGACAAGGTGAGGGGAGAACGTACCACTGGGGGGTGACGCCGAGAGGGAGTGGCAGAAGGACAAGCAAAAAATGAGGGATACGGAGAGAACGCGGAGAGGTAAGGAGGTTGGCAAAGAAGTATGGGTGATGGAGGAGTGGGCGGCTGAGGACACTTACCCCAAGGGCAGGGACGGCATGGTAGGGCGGGAAGTACATAGGGAGTGGGAGAAGGTGAAGGGGGAGGGAGAGAAGAAGAAGGGGAGGTATGTTACCCGATTCATAAAGGAGGAGTTGATGGTCATGCATGGCCCACAACATATTGAGGAGGAGGCCCCATACGAAGGGGTGACGTAGGGTGAAGGAGGAAAGACAGACGACCAAGAAGATGGGCAGCATTGAGGTAGGCACCAATGGCCAGATGAGCAACAGTCGGAGACGATGTGGCTACAACAATGTGAGCAAATACGAATGGGCGAAGGGATGCACGAGAGGATGAACCTGATGGCTATGGGACAAGATAGGTCGTGTAAGGGTGGTAACCCTGATCAGGTGGAGGATGAATAGCAACAAATGGTCCAGTATGCAGAAGAAACCATGAAGCAAACTAAAGGGGAGAGGAGAGCAATTACTAGGGAACAAAGGAGGAAGGAAGCAGGGGCAAAAAAGAAATAGGGAAGAAAACAAAGCCAGGGAAAGAAGAAGCATCAACCTTGGGTATACAATATGAGAAGGGGGCAAGGTTGGGCATCCCAGAAGAGGAGGTGGTATGGGAGCAAGCAACGGGAAAGAGGGGCAGATGTGTGGACTTATGTGATATGGACCTGGATGACCAACCAACACAGGCAGCGGGAGAGAAAAGATCAAGGAGATTCACTGAAGGTGTATCTGTTAGAGATGGGGTTGTCACACCCCAAGTAGCAGAGATTGGAAGAGCCCAATCCCGCGAAGGACAATGAAAATCTTCAACTGGAATTGTCAGGGGTTTAGTGACCCTGACACATGCAAGGCTCTCTGGGCCTGGGTCTGGAGAGAGCATCCAAATATAGTTTTCATCATGGAAACTATGATTGCAGAGAGGAAACTAGAAGAGGTCAGAAGGAGCTATGGTTTTACAAATGGGTTGTGTATTGCTAGCATAAGTAGGGCAGGTGGCCTTGGGTTATGGTGCAAGGATGCTGACATGGAGATTCTTAGCTACTCGAGTAGGCATGTCTCCACTATGGTCAAAGATGAGGTCAATGGAACTAGGTGGAGAGCGATTGGGATATACGGATGGGCTGATCAGTAGAGCAAAATAAAAACTTTGGAACTCATGAGGAGACTAAAATATGAAGCAGCAGAGCCGGTCATTTTCTTTGGGGATTTTAATGAGATTGTTTCCAATACGGAAAAGAAATGGGGTCCTCCTAAAGATGAAAAGTTTATACAGAACTTCTGGGATGCCATAGATGACTGTGAGTTGGTTGATGTGGGCTTTGAGGGAAATATATTCACATGGAAAAGGGGGTTTTCCGAAAGAACTATGGTGCAAGAGAGGCTTGATAGATTTCTTCCTGAGCTTGTGTGGAGGAATATGTTTAAGTATTACAAAGTTTTCCATCTTCCCATCTATGAATCAGATCATGAACCTATTATCCTAAAGGTGGACAATAGGGATAGTAAAAGGAAGAAGAGGAGAGGCCACTTTATGTTTGAGCCCATGTGGGTGGGTGAAGAGGTTTGTGCAGACACCATTAAGGAGGCATGGGGTGAAGGAGGGGCTGATTTGAACACCAAGCTATTGAGATGCAAAGATATTTTGAAGGAGTGGGCTGTGAAAAAATTTGGTGCAAGGCGGAGAAAGGTAATGACTTTGGAAAGCGACTTGAAGCACCTACATTCTCTTCCTCCAGACTATGTAAATCTTAACAAAGTAGGGGAGAAATCAAAGGAGTTGCAATACTGGCTGCGAACGAATGAAGAATATTGGGCAGCCCGGGCATGGGTAAAAGAGCTTAAGGAAGGTGACCGGAATACAACATACTTCCACCAAAAAGCAACAAACAGAAGGCAAAGGAATTGGATAGAAGGTTTAGAAGATGAGCAAGGAATCATGAGATCCCAGGAAAGTGAAATCACTGGCATCATCTTGAATTACTTTGCACAACTCTTTCATTCTAGTAATCCTAAGGGTTTTGTAGAAGTGACTAAGGGGACCTAGGAAATGATTACTGAGACTCAGAGGGATGAACTAGAGAGGGATATTACTAAGGATAAAATTTGGACAGCGTTGAAGCAGATGCATCCAAATAAAGCATCAGGACCTGATGGCATGAAGGCAATGTTTTATCAAAAATACTAGGGTATTGTGGGGAAGGATGTGGCTAGTTACATTAAAGGATGGTGGAAAGGAGAAAGAAGTTTGAAGACTGTAAATGATATGCTATTTGTGCTAATACCGAAGATAGAAAATCCAAAAATAGTGGGTGAATTTAGGCCCTTTAGCCTTTGTAATGTGGTGTACAAAATAGCCTCCAAGGTGTTGACAAATAGATTAAAGCCTCTCATGAACAGCAATGTTTCTGAAAATCGAAGCGCTCTTGTTCCAGGGAGAATGATTACAGATAACACCCTCATAGCATATGAGCTTTTCCATACTATGAAGAGAGATAAAGGAAAGAAAAAAGGTAGCCTTGCACTGATGTTGGACATGTCCAAAGCCTATGACAGAGTAGAGTAGAATTTTCTAGACTTTGTCATGGAGAGGATGGGATTTGGGATGAAGTAGAGAAGAAAGAACTAAGAATGCATTACATCTATCCAGCTTACCTTTTCCATTAATGGATATTGGACCAAGACCACAAATCTTGCATGTGGACTTTGCCAGGGTGACCCTCTCTCCCCCTATCTTTTAATTTTGTGTGTTGAAGTTTTCTCTACCTTGATTTCCACTGCTGCCCGTGACATCCACCTACACGGCATTAAGCCGAGTAGGGGTGCGCCCCACATCTCACATATTTTCTTTATAGATGACAGTATCCCTTTTGCTAGAGCTACCAATGCAGAGTGTCTGAAGATAGCTGAAATCATCAGCCAATATGAACGGGCCTCCGGTCAGAAGATAATTTTATCAAAGACAGAGGTTGTTTTCAGCAAAGGGATAGGGGCCACAAAAAGGGAGAAGCTGATATGTCTCTTGGATGTGAGAGAGGTGGACTAGCATGCTAGCTATTTGGGCCTCCCTACAGCTATGGGAAGGTCAAAGAAGCATGGTGTTCAACTTTATTAAAGAAAGAATATGGAGGAAACTACAAGGCTGGTTAGAAAAGCTTCTATCTAAGGTAGGGAGGGAGGTACTCATAAAAGCGGTGGCACAGGCTATTCCTACATACGTCATGAGCATTTTCCAGTTGTCGGCAGGTACTATAGAGGAAATCCATAGAATGATAGCCAGATTATGGTGGGGAGCAAAGGACAAAGAGTGGAAACTCTCATGGATGAGATGGGATAGGTTATGTAGACCAAATCGGCAGAGGGGACTTGATTTTAAGGACTTCGACAACTTTAGACAAGCCCTATTGGCAAGGCAACTTTGGCGTATGGTCAAACACCCAGAGGCCCTTGTGACTAGAGTGCTTAAAGCTAGATACTTCCCAAGGACGTCCATGTGGGAAGCCAGAAGGGGCCATGATCCTAGCTCAACATGGAGGAGCCTATGGGGGGCTAAGGCTCTCCTAAAAGAAGGAGTCTGATGGAGAGTAGGAGATGGAGCAGACGTAAACATATGGGAGGACATCTGTCTACCCAAGGAGGATGACACGCTTACTTGCTACAAACTTAATGACAGCCCAGAGTACAACAAAGTTAGAGAGATTATGACAGAGGAAGGCACATGATGGGATGATGTTAGAGTGCAGGAGTGCTTCCCGGACAACATTGCTAGGAGGATATGTGCTATACAACTCAACATCAGGAAGCCGAGGGATACGTGGATGTGGTGACTGTCAAAGAATGGAGAGTTCTTAGTCCGCTCAGCTTACTGGATGGGGATATTAGGAAAGGAGGAAGACAGACACTACAGTGCCCAACAAGGAGACGGGTTATGGAAGAAGATTTGGCACACAGGATGGAGTCCCAAAATAGCTCATTTCTTTTGGAGAATATGTACGGGGGGCTTAGCTACAAGGAGTTGACTATTTGATAGACACTACGTAGAGGATGGCACTTGCACGCTCTGCATAACGGAGAAAGAAATTATACCTCACATGTTGTTTCGGTGTCCAAATGCGACAGAAGTGTGGGACCAAACGGCAAGGGAAGTCCAAGAATGGGTGGCGGATAATAAGGATGTGGATGTCCATTCATCCATGATGGCTGCACTAGAGAAGATGGTCTTGCAAGAGGCTGAGGTCTTAGTGGCTGCTATGTGGGTGATATGGAGAGGGTGGTGCATGAGGGTCTACCAAAGTGGTGAATTGCATAGTGAATTCTTATTCCAATGTGCTTTGGCCATGGTAAGGGTGGGAGTATTGCATGAATGCAATGGAGGGGGAGACGTCAACCACCCTTGCAACGCACAATAGCGCCATGCAAGGGGGGACGCTACGTCATCACAGAGCATCAAGTGCACAGGTTGGAGGGTACCGACAGAAGGCAGGTTAAAGTTGAATGTAAATGGCTCTTGTGGGGATGATGGAGGGGTGGCAGTGGGCATGGTGGAGAGGGACGAAGGGGGCAGGCTGGTGGGAATGGCTGGTGGGAATGTCGGGCGAGAAGGTGAGGTTGGGGGAGGACGTTGCCATGATTGAAGCTCTTGTTGTGCGGGCAACACTATACAGGGCAAGGAAAGAGGGACATGAACAAGTGGAGGTGGAGTCTGACTCTATGGAGGTCGTCCATGCATGCACCAAAAGGAACCCAAGAAGGGACTATCTAGGAGTCATAGTTGAAGACATTCTTTCTTTGCAACAGTTATTTTCTTTTTGTAGTTTAAGTCATGTGAGTCGCAGGAGTAACATGGCTGCCCATGAGGTTGCTAACTATGCCTATAGGGGCCAAGTAGATAGGTTCTTTTTTTCCTAATTTTTCCCTTTGAACATTATGAGTCTTGTAATCCATGATTTAGCAAGTTAATAGATGATGGGGAGCCCCAATCATAGGGCTTCTCATCCTTCTCTCAAAAAAAATCTTCAGTGCATTGTCGGTGCATTCAGGGTGGATGACACCGGCTGCAAGGTAATTTATGTAGTCTGCGTACCATGGAGTAGCTTCTGAGACTTTCATGAGCTGGTCATCTGGTAGAGAGTCATTAATAGGGATCTTTTCAGTTTCTAGGGTGTGGATACAGCTCAAGTGGTCTGCCACAACATTTTATGTGCCTTTCTTATCTCTTATCTCAACATCAAATTCTTGCAAAAGGAGAATCCATCTGATTATCCTGGGTTTAGCATCTTTCTTGGCTAGGAGGTAACAAATTGCAGCATGGTCTATGTAAACAATCACTTTGGAACCAATGAGGTAGGATCTGAACTTGTCAAAGGCATACACAACTTCTAAGAGTTCCTTCTCGGTAGTTTCATAATTCCTCTGAGCTTCATCAAGGGTCTTAGATGCATAGTAGATGACATAATGTTTCTTCTCTATATTTTGTCTCAAGACAGCACCAACTGCGTAATCACTTGCATCACACATGATTTCAAAAGGGTGCTCCCAATCTAGAGCTCTGATGATAGGGGTTGACGTAAGGGCATGCTTGAGTTTGCTAAAACTCTTGATTCATTCTTCATCAAAGTGGAAGTCAGCGTCCTATAGTAATATGTTCGTCATATGCTTGGTTATCTTAGAGAAATCCTTTATGAACCTTCTATAAAAGCATGCATGACCAAGAAATATGCGAACTTCTCTTACATTTTTTGGGATGTTGAGTCTAGAAATCACTTCGATCTTTGCTTTGTCTACTTCAATTCCTTGATTACTGACCCTATGGCTGAGGACAATGCCTTCTTTCACCATAAAGTGACATTTCTCCCAACTAAGCACTAGATGTACTTCATCACATCATTTGAGGATGAGGGAGAGGTGCTTCAGGCATGAGTCGTATGAATCCCCATATACGGAAAAATCATCCATGAAAGCTTGCATAATAGTTTCAGTTAGATCAGTGAATACGGATGCCATGCAATGTTGGAAGGTTACAGGCGCATTGCAAAGCCCAAACGGCATCCTTCTAAAGGCATATGTTCTAAAGGGGCAAGTGAAATTTGTCTTCTCTTGGTCATATAGATGTATGGGCATTTGATAGAATCCAGAGTAACCATCGAGATAGCAAAAATATTCCTGGTGAGCCAATCGCTCTAAGACCTGATCTAGAAAAGGCATCTGGAAATGATCCTTACGTGTTGCCTTATTTAATTTCCTGTAATCAATACGCATCCTCTAGACAGTGACTGTTTGGGTGGGGATGAGTTCATTATATTCATTTGGTATCACGGTAGTTCCACCTTTCTTTAGGACAACATGTATGAGACTAACCCATGGCAAGTCAGATATAAGATAGATGATCCCCGTAGTGAGAAATTTAAAAACTTCAAGGTGGTCTACTTTTTTCATATTTGGATTAAGCTTATGTTGATGTTCAACAGTTGGCTTGTGGTCTTCTACAATGTGGATCTTATGCATGTAGAGTGCTTGACTAACCCCGGTGAGGTCACTCATTTTGTAGTCGATATCTTTTCTTCTTTCCCTTAATTCTGTCAGAAGTTTATCTTCTTGTTCAGATGTTAGATTTGAATTTATGATAACTGGACAAACCTTGAGATCATACAGAAACACGTACTTCAGTCCCTCGAGTAGGGGCTTCATTTCAGGAGCCTCTGGCTTCTCACATGGCTCTTCAGTTACATTCACAACCTTGAGTTCCTCAAATTTAGCTTCAGTATCTTCTTCTGCAGTGTTGAGGTGGAGGACACAGTTCTTTACTCATTCATCGATGGAGTCACTCGCAATCGGGTTTGTTAGAGCCACTTCTAAAGGATCGTCTTGTTCATAATCCCCTTACGTGATGATTGACATGTGCTCTATGCAATCAATCAAATAGATTTCTTCTTGCATGCTTGGTCTTCGCATACTTTCAAAAACTTTGAACTCTAGTATTTCTTTACCTAGATTGAGGAGAAAGGTTCTTGCTTCAACATCAATCAAAGCTCTTGCAGTGGCAACAAATGGATGTCCAAAGATAAGAGGGTACCTGGAGTCCTCTTTTATGTCCATGATGACAAAGTCGCATGGGACATAAGAGTCTTTGCCTTCCTTGACTGGGACATCCTCAATGATTCTCAAGGGAAGAGTCATGGAATTGTCTGCAAGCTATATGGTCATGCCAGTTAGGAGAAGTTCTGCAAACTCTAGCCTCTTGAAAAGGTTAAGTGGCATGATAGAGATGCTATCACCAAGGTCAAACAGTCCCTTCTTACATGAGGAGTCACTGATATGACATGAAATTCCAAAGGTTCCTAGGTCTTTCTACTTCTTGGGCATTTTCCAATGAATAATATCTGAAATAGTTGTTGCTAATTTGAATGTCTCATATTCCTCCGTTATATACTTCCTTGTGAGGAGTGATTTTAAGTACTTCATCCAGGCTGGTATCTCAGCCAGTGCATCAAGAAAGGGTGTATCAACATGAAGCTTTTTCATTGCTTCCTTGAACTTGTTGAAATGTGTGTCAAGCTTTGTCTGCTTTAGTCGAGCTAGGAAGGGAGGATGAGGCTTTTATACTGGAAAAACCAGCTCAGGTGTATCTTCTTCTTCTGCAACAATAGGTTCCTCAGAACTTGCTTTCTCTGTCTTATCATTGGTTAATGGTGCTTTTGGTTGAGACTCAGGTGTTGTAGAGTCTTGGACAATTGCAAAGTCATCATTGTATATAACTACCACCGGTGTCTTGACAGGAGGATCAGAATCGTATTTTCCTGATCGGGTGGTGACAGCTTTCAGTTGCTCGAGATGCTTAGGATTGTTATCTAGTTGGCCAACAAAAGCTCCAGTAGGCGGCTTGAGGCTAGCTGAAAGTTGAGCTAATTGGGATTCAATAGCCTTCTAACGGGCTTGCTAATATGCTATCATAGTCTATTGTGACTGAAGCATCTTCTCAATGGTTAACAGTTTGTCATCAGAAGAGATGGGACCAGCTTGTGGCCCTTGTTGTTGATGTTGATGTTGATAAGGGACTTGGTTTGGATTCTAGAACTGAGAGTTGTTTTGATATTTTTTGCTCCCGAAGGATTTCCGTACTGAAAACCTGGATGGTTCTTGTTCTAATTTGGAATATAATACCCTTGACCAGGGATAGTATGGACAGTATTCAGATTTTCCATCTAACTGTCACCTCCTTAGGCACAAGCTTTGCCCAGAACAACATCATAGAGAATGTTATAGGGTAGCGTAGAATGATCAGTTCTTTTGCATGCTTCACAGAACAGTGAAGCTGACTTGACTTGTTCTTCTTGTCGAGAGGGCGAGCGCCTCCTTTCATAGGCGGAAAAAGATGATTCAAGATTGTCTTTCTTAGAAACTAGTAGCTTTAAAGATTCGGCGATAGACTTGTACTCAGGAGTAGCTTCTTCCATAGCAACCTTCAAGACTCCTTTGCCTACAGATCTTCCCCAGTTGGCTTGATTTTTAGCTCCAAGGGTGACAACCTTCCATGTTCTATCATAGCTTTGACGCATGAAGTTTCCTCCAGATGAGGAGTCTAAAAACTTCTTGATATCATCATCCACACCCCTATAGAAGATTTCAATGAGATGATTCTTAGGAATGCCATGGTGTGGACACTGGCGTAGAAGCTCATTGTATTTTTCCCATGCTTCTACAAGGGTTTTGCCAGGAACTTGAATAAATTGTGTTATCTGGCCCCTAATTTCATAGGTGAGGGAAGGAGTATAGAATTTCTCCAGAAAAACATTTTGAAGTTGTTCCCAGGTGGTGATGGGTTCACATTGCAAGGAGTTATACCAACTCATGGCTCTATCAGAAAGAGAATATTTGAAGAGATGGAGTCTGATGGCATCATCTGTGACTCCATTTTGCTTTGTCATAGCACATAGATCTATAAACCTCAGAAGATGATCTTTACTATCCTCTCCTTTCTTACCATAGAAAGGGTTGTTATGAAGCAGTGTAACCCAATGTGCCCTGATCTCAAAATTAGGAGCATTGATGGGAGGAGGTTATATTGGGTGGTGAACATCAGCAACCTTAGGTATGGAGAACTCTCTAAGGCCCTTATGTAATTCTGTTACTTGGGCTGCTGCTTGAGCTGCTTGGATTCCTTCTTGAACTGTAGCTTTGGCTTCTTACATAAGCCTATCTCTTTGAGGATTAAGGGCTTGAGCCACCCTTCAGGCAATTTCCTCCTCTTACACCATCCTAGCTAGGTTCTCTCTACTCTTACGACGAAAGGTTCTTTCTATTTCAGGGTCAAAGCTAGCATCAAGGCCGAAACTATTCAAGCAGTACATGCACTAGTCTTTGGGGGTACCTAGGATGGAAAGATCCTTCGAGAGTCATATGGGTAGAGTAGAGTCAAATTTGAGTAGATGCTCAATAGTATCAAAAGTAAAAGAAAAATCCTAGATTATCCTTAATGGAACTAGATTTAACTAGATGATTCTGTTGTCCCCAACAACGGTGCCAGAATTTGATGTGGTTTTTATTACACTAACAAATTCACCCAGAGCTGAAATCCCAGAGTTTTTATCAAAACCTCATGCAATAATACCACCTGGAAGAAGATGGGTCTTATCACAGTATAGTTAAGGATTGAATCCCAAAGGACAACATTTTAAAAAATCTTCCTAGTTGGATCCAGTCTAAGTAAGACTACTTTTTAGAACAAAGAGTTGATTAGGTTTAGTTAAACTAAATGCAAGGAAAGTAACGAGAAGGACTAAAATAGAGTCTAGATTAATGATGGGAATCACTAGGGTGGCACCAGGTTTCACCACCACTACATATGCAAACATGTCCAAAACATATCCAGGTAAGACAAAACCATCCAAATGGAGTTGCAAACCCTCCGTACGGAAGTTAGGTTCATGTAAGAATCACCTATAGGCATCAGATGTCTCGTTACCTGCAAATCACGCACTTACTACTCCAAAGATATCTTTTAGAAGTTCTCGTCAAGGTATCAACCATGCTAAACGATATTAATAAACTTAAGTATTGAAGTTCTCACAACAAAGGGTTATAATAGATCATGCAAAGAAGTTGGTTAGTCTGCAAGAATGCATCAAACGATTAACACAAGATGAAGAGTTATATACAAGCCATGTAATGTTTTAAGATGAACATGTAAGCATGGGCAGCGGGGCTAGTCCCTGCACCCCAGTGAAAAGGACTACTCACTCCTCATGATGGAAACAAGAAAAACAAGAGAGAGGGAAGATTCCTCCATGGTCATGGTGAAGAAGGTGGCCGGAGCTCAGTGGAGAAACATTCTTCTACACAATGTCAGGGCAAATCTAGAACAAGGAGGGAGAGAACACCAAGGCAAGCAAGGCAGATCTTCTCTCTCCCTGTTTCTTCTTTTCTCGCCCACTTTCTTGCAGGAGAAGAAGTGGTAGGCGGATGGTGGTGGAGTAGATCTGTAGATCTGAAGTTCCACCACTCTCATGGATAGAAGATAGATTTGGATGGAGCAGAGATGGAGGAGAGGTAAGAACTCCACAGAGGTAGTCCTTGGTGGCGGAGATCGACTTCCTGAGGGCTGGGCACAGAGTAGTAGCCTCCCGATGTTGTGGAAGAGATGCTTTGATAAGATGGGTGGGTATCCTATTTATAGGCACACTCCACCGACTTAACTCCATGGTCGAGGTTGTACACCGCGGTCTCAGTCCTTCTTTGCTTGACCGTGTTCGTGGTCCTTCTTTGCTTGGTCGCGGTCACGGTGGAGGTCAAGTTGTGGAGGGGCAAGATCGTGGTCATGATGGAAACTTTGGTCGCGGTTCTATGTGAGGTCGAGGTCTCCCATGTAGGTTGTGATCTTTAGAGGTCACGGTCCAACCAGGTCACGGTCATGGCCTGTCTTGCCTCGGTCGCGCTAGGTGTATTGGTCGCGGCTTTGTCCCCTCAATCGCAGTCGGGGTGAGTTGTGGGAGACCATGGTTGAGGTTGTACACCGCGTTCGCAGTCAAGTCAGGGGTCAAGGTGTAGGCATCTTCTAGCACCGCGTTCGCAGTCGAGACAATGCCCCCTTGGGATTGCGGTCACGGTCTTCTTTTGAGATTGTGGTCACGGTCCTTCTTTGAGATCACGGTCGTGGTCATCATGAATCAAACCCACGGAGGGGGGGGGGGGTATTGTTGAGGGTCGAATGGCCTACATTGATGAATCCTTTGACTGAAGAGGATGCTTTCTGATGAAGGATCTGGCCATCGAAAAATGGTACAAAATATCGAAAGTTTCTTGGGCCCGCTAGTCGGTTAGCGGGACCACCGTCCCCTACACCTCCTACACTAGTGCACATAGTGTGATGTTCAATCATGCAATGGAGACGAATAGATTTGATCAAAACTCTAAATAATGATATGGAACTGAGGAAAATTGTATATGAGCATATTCAAGGGGTGAATATTAGCATTCAGTGCAATACTGGGCCAAAAATGGTGACTAAAACTTAGATGAACATGCATTCATCAGTATAACCTGGAAAACCTTCCTTATTATATATATTATTGTTGACACAATATATGAAGAAAACGAAACTATACCATGGATTTGAGAGAGAAAATATGAATTATCAATATAACATTGTCATACAATGCATTCCCGGGCTACTCCCGGTCCTAAAGATGGAGGGTTTTAGCCTCTCATGTTCATCTCACACGAATACATGGTAGAAATAGGGGAATTCATAAGAAAAATGTGAAACAAGTGGGAAAACCCCTGAACGGAGAAGAACCGGTAGATCCTTGGCGTAGAATACGAGCTTCCCCGCCTATCGGTGGTGGAATTTGTCTTCGGCAGCGTTCGAATCACCCGGGATGAGCTTCTGGCCTCCGTTCTCCTTTTTTTCTTTCCTCGGCACTCGTGCAATGCGATATGAGATCCTCCCTCGTGTGGGCGGCCGTCATTAGGTATAAGTCCCTAATTAGGTCGTCAAATAACTCCAGCCGTCCGATTGAGATCAAAACGAATCCAACGCATATCTGCCGGCGTCGATACCATCGACGCGGGTCGATGGTATCAACCCAGCGTATTAGCGGCAGCTTTCTTTTCTTTTCGTCTGAGCGTCTGTGGTCATCTCGATACCATCGACTAGGGTCGATGGTATCGACTCTCTTTAGCGTCGGTTGTTGTCGTTTAGCGACGCTGTAGCCTCAATGTGTCGATGGCATCGACTATCGTCGATGGTATCGACAGCTTCCTCATCACCAACTTGAAAGGATCTCGATACCATCGACTTGAGTGTCGATGGTATCGACTCTGTGATGCTCCTCTCGGCTGGCAATCTGTGGCTTGGTCGATGGTATCGACTTCCGTCGATGGTATCGACGGAAGCAGATACTTGTTTTTCCTGAAATTCCACCACAAGACCAAGTAAATCCACACAAATTATGATAAAATGATAAATAATGATCAAAATGGTAAAACAAAGGGAATTTGACATAGAATGATGGCAAAGACCGAAATGAGTGAATTATGCAATATTATCCATAAAAAATGAGTAATTAGAGCACAAAACACATAAGAAAAAGGTCTATAAATGCGACTCAAAATCATCGCATCAAACTCCCCTAAGCTTGAACATTGCTCGCCCTCGAGCAACTAGTCCTTAGAATAGAATTGCAGATGTCAACTAAAAATCAATACACCAACCCAACATCCCATTTGACTCCCACTGAACGTTCTCAAACCGGCCTTCTCTAACCACAGAACAGTAATTACCCTAAAGGCGACAATAATCATCAATAAGAGAAATTATCCTTCAAACCGATGAACACTATCACATAAGGCAGTTAACATAATAAAATTCGCCGATTCAGCATTGGTGCATCTTGTGATCGCCTACACTACATTGCTCGCCCTAACTACCATCTACATGGAAGCAGTTCTCCTGATAATCATTAGTGAGGAGAAATTCACTGTGGCCTACCAATCCGAGCAACAGGTGGATGGAATGGGTGGTTCATGGAAGAACTTGGAAGTATTGCACAGTTTCAATATGCATAAAACAAAATGTCCTACGTGATGCAAATGCACATTAAAAATGCCTTAATGCCTAAATTGGGTGAAATGATGCATGCACTAACCTTCCACCTCAAAATGAGATGGAAATCTAATTAAGCCACATCATGTACTCAATTTTCCTGTAATGTGAGTGATATCATTTTCCTTTCTCCCTCTTATCCCATTTCCTTCTAAATTCTCTTTCTCTTTTTAAATTCTTTTTTTCAATTTTTTTTCAGATTTCTAGAAAATTCGTTTTTTTCTCTTTTTTTTTCTTTTAACCCACATATCCATAATTGCTTAGAGATACATGTATTGGGCTGTTTTCTTCATGATTGGAAATCTTTGCAATATTTCGAAGGTATGGAACAGTTTAGATCACTTTTGAGGAAAAATTGAGATACATGGTGTACTTTATGCATGATAATCATGAAAGTCATGAGTGCAACTACATGGCATGCACCTAAAGGTAATGTGCATGAATCCCTATATTTTTCTCTTTTTCTACACAAGTATGGAAAATATCAATGCAATTCCTATCTAAATGCTATGCACACAAGAAAGAATTAAAACTGTACTTTACTTCCAATTCTTAGGTGGATTATGGAAAAATGAAGTGGAATGATCACAAGATTAGATGACTGAACCTTAGAAGGGTATTATGTGTCTCTCCCTACTGACATGTGTAGTGATTCAAAGGGTTCTCTCTCTTATATCCAATTAAGGTCTCATTACCATTTGGTTAGGTTAGGCTCAAACAACCGTTACTATCCACTTTTCATGAGTCAAAGGGAGTATAGGTGTGACATATTGTTTTAAAGTTGACATAATCAATCATTTTCATCGGACAAGTTCCCCAAGGACAACCAAGTCAAGCTATCCAAAAGACACAAAAATTTTAAAATTCCCTTAAATTTCCCATGAATACACAGCGAGATGACAACTTTTACGACATCCACAGTTACACTAGATATATGTGGATCCTAAACAAAAACTAAACATGCAAGAACAAATAGCAAAGCAAAAACTAAAAAAACAAACAAAAGAAAAGATAGAGCTGTTCCAGCTACCCCCCTAAGCTTGAATTCGACTATGGCCTCATAGTCAAAAACAATCTTAAGAGTGGAACAGAGATACCCTGATCAATCTTGTGGAGGCGGAGGCGGGTACTGCGGGGCCGTTGGATCCCAAGAAGGATACTCCCCCTGGAAGCTCGGATCGTAATGGGTCCTCGGCGGAGGCTATGGATAGCCTCCAAAGTAGCTCTGACTCCAGTAATGGTCATAAAAGGGCTCCTGTTGCATCTCCATCCTTTGCAACCGATTGTGTATCTGTTGTTGGTTGTCGAGGAGGAGACGTTCATTCTCGAACATCGCCCTTTGGTTGTCAAGTAACCGGTTCGTAGTATCCTGAATACCGGTATACATTTCTAGATGTTGCTGCTGTGTCGGATGTATGTCCTGCAGCATCGTGTACATTCCCTGCATTGAGTAGACATCCTCGCCTGGCTGCGAGGGCTGTGGTGATGGCGGTTGGGGCTGTGATGATGAAGACGCACCTGGATGCATCCTAGGACGCTTCCGTGGTGCTACTCGTGCGCGAAGAGGTGTGAAAGCCTCCTCTTCCTCCTCAGCCTCGCCTTCTTGTTCGTCATCACCGCCTTCTTCTTCATCGGACTCGACGGCTATGATCGGCCACCGGAAGTGGTGGGCTCCCTCGATGTGGAAGACGGCGTCCGGCAGTGCGCACTCCTGATAAGCATGGTTGACGTGGCAGTGTGCGTACGCCAACCCATCCCGGAGAAGGATAAGGTTTGAACGGTGTAGATGTTGCACGTTCACCTTACTCCTCGTGGAAATCGGAGTCATGGACTGTAAATTCAGCCCCAAGTAGTGCGCCAACTTGGTGATGAGCCCACCAAAATGGATCGGAGCCTTCCTTGTACTCCTCTTCACCGCCAGGACGCGCTGCGGAAAGAACGCACCCCAGTTGCATTCTTGTCGCTTCAGGAGCATGTAGAGGAAGAAAAGATCGCTCTCCTGAAACTTGCTCAATGCTAAATCGCTCTGAGCAAAGAACGTAAGGCTCAACATCCGGTGTAGGACCTGGACGAAGGGATGCTCGAAGTCCGCTACCGCAGCATTGTGGTAGCTCACTGTCTTTCCCGCCGGCACTGTGACTAGCTCGGCAAAGATCTTGTCGTAGTCGGTGCGGGAATCTGGGCGTCGATGATCATGTTGGGAGTGGTTCCAGTTAAAGATGTTGTTGAACTGCTTAAGAGTGATGTTGTAGTTGATGTTTAACAGCCGGAAGGACACCCTCCCCTTGATCCACTCACGGTCCGACGCCACCACGTCGTTGGGTACGACGCAGACGTCGAGGGATGCCATAAACTCCGCCACCAATTCCTTGTAGGTGGGCCATTCGCCGAAGAACGGCTGCCCATCTGCATGGCGCTCCAGCTCGCCTGGCCTTATGCTGGTGTGGCATGCTTGACCCTTCAGCACATAGGCCAAGTTGGCCTCGAATCCAAGTACACAGATCATTCCCCGGTCCACATACTGGGTCGGCTCGATCTTCCGCTTCATGATCTCGTCATAGACCTTCTTCACCTCCGCGGATGGGTGAGCCAGGCGCGGACGTGAGACTGAAGCAGTAGGGGGTGGAACAAATTCCACAATCTCCATGGGGTTCGCGCTCGAGGACGATGATCCGGCGGCATGCACCATTGTTGCAAGAAAGATGGGATTAGAAGAAGAGAGCTCGGGGAAGATGGAGAAGTAATTCTCCGCTCGGTGATGATCCCTGCTCGCTGTCGCTGCTCTTCAGTCTTGGAGTGCTCGGAGGAGTGCTCGGTGCAAAGGAGGACGTTTGCTCTGAAGGTGTGACGTCAAATGACGTTGCAAGTCTCCTTAAATAGACTTGGTCGGCTCTACTGTCGACCCGTCGATACCATCGACGCGGGTCGATGGTATCGACACGTCTCGATGCTATCCGCCTCCCTCGCGAGTATCGACGGCTGACGTTTTCTGGATCGGGAAACCCGGATTGCTGACCTGTCGATACCATCGACGCAAGTCGATAGTATCGACACAGCACCCGGATCGCTGATGTGGACTCGCGATCGTCGTCGATGTCTTTGCGCGGATCGGTGACATGGATGTCGATACCATCGACGAGGGTCGATGGTATCGACTTGCTTTTATTGCGACACTGCCACTTCTTCAATTCAACCTGTGATCATGTCGATACCATCGACGAGGCCGTCGATGGTATCGAGTTGACTGAGCAAAATTCTCTGAACTTCTCCAGAGATCTCGATGGTATCGACTCGTGTGTCGATACTATCGACACTTTTATTGCGACCTGCCTGTAGGTATGTCGATACCATCGACGGGGCCGTCGATAGTATCGACTCAGTGTGATTTTTGCAGCTGTCAACCTGAACCCACGTCGATACCGTCGACCAGTGTGTCGATGGTATCGACCCTGCCTGTGCCTACACATTGAATAAACGGATCAAGGTATCTTCTTTACACTAAAATTTAAACGAAATAAAAGCAATCTACGACTATAACTAAACTATCCTAATGTACCAATGGTTGGGTTGCCTCCCAACAAGCGCCCTTCTTTAACGTCTTAGGCTAGACGGTGTGACAATCATCATCTTTTCACCTTGGGAACTGCACTTAGAGGATCATTCGGTAATTTGAATTCAACACGATCTCCTCCAATGCCCAAAGACAGAGTACCTCTCCCTAAGGCAGTCACGACGTCCGCTGTTGCTTGAAACGGTCTTCCTAGAAGAATTTCACAGCTTTGGAGTGGTGGCATATCCATGACGACAAAGTCCACCGGAAATATGAATCTATCCACTTTGACTAGAACATCTTCACATACTCCATAGGGTCTCACAGTAGACCCATCCGCCAATTCAATTGTTGCGGCCAACTTCTTTATCTCTTTTAACCCCAGCTTTTGAAATGTCGCCAAAGGCATGAGATTGATGCTAGCGCCAGAATCACATTGCGCTTTAGGAAAATGTTGACCACCTATTGAGCACGGTATGTACAAACCTCCTGGGTCCTTTCTCTTCTTTGGTGAACTCCCGTGAATCATAGAGCTCACTGTCTCATTCATCCAATAAATTTCATCGTCTTTTATCCGCCTCTTCTTATTGATGATTTACTTGATGAACCTCCCATAGGCGGGTACTTTCTCGATCATCTCCACTAATGGAATATTGATGTGGAGTTTTCGGAATATCTCCAGGAATTTCTTAAAATGACGATGCTCTTTCTTTGACTTAGAATTGACCGGATCTGAAACATCAGCTGCATCAACACGCCTATGAGGTGGCACATAAGAGCTTTTCGGGGGTACCTCCCCTAAGCTTGCTTCAATCACTCCCTCGGACGTGGTATTTGGCGAAACATCGTCAATAGTAACAGCTTGTTGTGGTTCCTCTCTCGCCTTAGATGTCTCCACATGTACACAAACAACTTGCACTTGTTCTTCCTGCCTAGGTGGAGATACAATATTCACAACTCTTTGTGATTTTATGAAGAAATTGTTTCCGCCCGGCAATCCATAGTAAGTGCGTGGATACGGTATTGTCGGTGTTGCATGCACATTGAAAGTCATTTTTCTTTCTTCTACAGCTTCTTGCACCTGAGATTCCTCCTCAGTGCTTACCACAGACATATACTTGACCTGATGGTGTGCTTGGGCTACATTTGCATTCTCGGCTGGTTTCTGTTGATTGGCGTGCTTGATGGCTGCCACTTCACTCGAAATATGTGCCACGGTGGTCTCTAATGCCCGCATCTGTGCTCCATGGCTTTGTAGCGTCTGCCCAAATTTGGTTAGAATATCACCTTGAGATTGCAATTGTTTACCAAACATAGCCATCATCTCCTGATTCTGCTGCACCATTTGACTGAGTAATTCGGTGTTCTTATCTTCAGCTCTAGGCTGTGGCTTCGCCTTCGGATCCTGCAGAAAGTTGTTAGGATCCTTCTAGGAGAACTTTTTGTCCTTCCTCCATGCGTAGTCATTGTTTCTGTAACCCTGTTGTTGCATGAATTTCACTTGGGCTTCCTCATCCTCAGATGCATCTTCCTTAGTTAGTAGCTTCTTAGCTAGAAGATCTAACTTATCGTTTAGCTCCCTAACTATTCTGGATTCACCAGCAGCCTTGACATGTTCCACTGCACCTCTGTTGCCCCATGGCTGTTTCCTAGCCATGTTCTTTAATATCTCCCAACATCTGGTATCCGTATTATTCAGAAAGAATCTGGATCCGGCTGAATCAAGATTACTTCTATCGTGCTCGGAGAGAGCAAAATAAAAGATTTTCACTTGCGTTTCCCTGTCCAGCCCATGATGTGGGCACCTCCTCAACATAACCTGGAATCGCTCCCAGGTCTCAGAATATGTCTCACCCTCTAGTTGGGTGAAATTGTGAATCTTCCTAATCATGTCGTTGGTCTTCTCAGGAGGAAAAAACCTCTCGAAGAAAACTTCCACCATATGATCCCAAGACTGAACAAATTTGTCATCGAGGTTATGGAGCCACTCTCTTGCTGCTCCTACCAAGGAACTTGGGAATAGCTTGAGGTACAAAGCATCTTGTGGAAATCGGTCGATCTTCACCATGTCACAATTCTCCACGAATTGGCTAATGTGTGCAACTGGGTCCTCATTCTTCAGCCCGTGAAATGCATTTGATTTTACCAAGTTGATCAATGCCGGATCGATCTTATATGTTGGTATGTAGACCGCCTGCTTCTTTATAGGCCCCTTTGAAGCTGATGAAGAAGATGCTTTGATCTTCTCCCATATCGTCTGTGGTTCGGCCATTTCTTCTGCTTGCTCTTGCTCAGATTCAGAATCTATATCGCTTTGGTGCTCTTGCTCGTAGTACTCCTCGTCCTCAGGTCCCGGTGGTGGAACCTCAGGTGTGCGATTCGCGTAGTCTGTACTACGTGTATGCACCATGCAAAGTACCTGAAATAAGAAAATCGGGGTTCAGTACTATGCTTTTAACGAGTAAACACAATTATAGAGAAATTTAGGAATATTTAAAATTGTTTCAAAATAAAAAAATGTGGACTAGAGTGGCCGCTCTTAGCACTCAAAGTGCCAATAATTCGCCGTGTCCCCGGCAACGGCGCCAAAAACTTGACGTGTATTTTACTACGCGTTTAAATGCAAGTATACGCGTCGAGTAATATAGGCCTTTGTGAGGCCCGAGTCGAACTCAGGGATACATGAATTATTGGAGACTCCTACTAACTAATCGCAATCAGCTAGGCCGAATGACAAAATAGGGTTTGTTGTTGAAATTAAAAAGAACACAAAATGAAACAAAGAAAACAATCGATTAAAGATTAATTTAATCAATTCAAAAGAGTATCTTTAGGATTGCGGTTTCACCGCGGGTCAACATTGTATTAAGTTTTATATAATTCCTCACTCTTCTCTCTCTATCCGGGTAGTGGCCTGAAAACAGAATTACCCACTGTCATGGTGTAACTCACTACTTAGGTTTAGGTTGATTCCACCGTCGTAGTAATCATTCCCCTAAACTAAGCGCATTATAAACGATCTCTCAGTTTCCACCATTAATTTTACACCTCCTTTGTCAAGGGATTTATCGATTAATGTAGGTTTCGTCTCTTTTCAACCGTTAATCCTTCTGTCAAAGTGATTAAGGGCATTAGATTATTATTATGGTGATCAAGCATAACAATATATGGAGAAAACGAAACTATACCACGGATTTGAGAGAGAAAATATGAATTATCAATATAACATTGTCATACAATGCATTCCCGGGCTACTCCCGGTCCTAAAGATGGAGGGTTTTAGCCTCTCATGTTAATCTCACACGAATACATGGTAGAAATAGGGGAATTCATAAGAAAAACGTGAAACAAGTGGGAAAACCCCTGAACGGAGAAGAACCGGTAGATCCTTGGCGTAGAATACGAGCTTCCCCGCCTATCGGTGGTGGAATTCGTCTTCGGCACCGTCCGAATCACCCGGGATGAGCTTCTGGCCTCTGTTCTCCTTTTTTTCTTTCCTCGGCACTCGTGCAATGCGATCTGAGACCCTCCCTCGTGTGGGTGGCCGTCATTAGGTATAAGTCCCTAATTAGGTCGTCAAATAAATCCAGCCGTCCGATTGAGATCAAAACGAATCCAACGCATATCTGCCGGCGTCGATACCATCGACGCGGGTCGATGGTATCAACCCAGCGTATTAGCGGCAGCTTTCTTTTCTTTTCGTCTGAGCGCCTGTGTTCATCTCGATACCATCGACTAGGGTCGATGGTATCGACTCTCTTTAGCGTTGGTTGTTGTCGTTTAGCGACGCTGTAGCCTCAATGTGTCGATGGCATCGACTTTCGTCGATGGTATCGACAGCTTCCTCGTCAGCAACTTGAAAGGATCTCGATACCATCGACTTGAGTGTCGATGGTATCGACTCTGTGCTGCTCCTCTCGGCTGGGAATCTGTGGCTTGGTCGATGGTATCGACTTCCGTCGATGGTATCGACGGAAGCAGATACTTGTTTTTCCTAAAATTCCACCACAAGACCAAGTAAATCCACACAAATTATGATAAAATGATAAATAATGCTCAAAATGGTAAAACAAAGGGAATTTGACATAGAATGATGGAAAAGACTGAAATGAGTGAATTATGCAATATTATCCATAAAAAATGAGTAATTAGAGCACAAAACACATAAGAAAAAGGTCTATAAATGCGACTCAAAATCATCGCATCACATACCATCACATGTTACAAATCCATGTCTCATCATGAAAAGGATAACACCTCAATTAGGGTACAAAACCATGTCCAAGGGTCATAAGACCAATCACATTATTTCCTTGCAAGAACATCATTGTCTTTTCATGCCTCATCAAGGCTCATCATACCATTACCATACATGAGACACATAAGTTTGATACCACATTATTTAAGAGCTATGATGTTCATATGTTAGCACATTATGGTTACAATAAAATAGAGAGAGAAAGTATTCCATCATCATGTCAGTCACAGAAGAAGTTGTGTATCATCATCACATACTTGTATTAGGGTTTGCTTTAACAAGATAAGATGAATTAGTGTTACAAAACAACCCTTAAAGATAAACCCTCAATCTCAACATCACCATTACATCGTGAAATCATAGGATCAACATCACCAATCATAAGTCATCAAACATTGCAACCACGAATCCAGAAATTATCATCGACCACTAAGGGTCAGAGATGTCATTGACTGCTAAGGGTCAAGGGGGTTGGCAACCGCTAGGGTTACCAAACATTGGCGACCGATGATGAAATACAACATTGGAGACCGATGACATCAAAATTCTTGGCGACCATAGTGGGTTGAAATCCTAGCGACCACTATAGCTCAGAACTTCATCAACCGCATAAGGGGTGAAAACTTAGTGACCATAAAGATGGAAAATAGCAACAAGGTGAATGACATCGATTGGAACAAGGAAGTCAAACAAAACTAAACCAAAAACCAAACCATTGGTTTCAAATTCAAGGAGGAAGATCGTCTTGAAACCCTAGAGAGAAACCATATTTTTAGAGAGAAAAAGTCATTATTTTCCACATGTAAACAAGGTATAGGATGACCATTTCAATTAAGAAAATTGTGTACAAGATTTAGGGTTCATCTTAGATGATAACTAAGCAAGCACCATCATGAAAAAACAAACCCAAGGTCAACATATCATCTTTCTACTTAGAATAACATTTTTAGGGAAAATCATGTACATGCAAGGTAGAAGTAAGCAATAATCATGGAGAAAATTATATACATTTCCTTAGAGAAGATGCAACAACTCCGAATAATAAGGTAGCTCAAAGGAAAGAGGGTAGAAACCCTAGATTGAGCACTTTACTTTGGCCAATCTAGCTCCTCCACCAAAATAAGAAAACCCTAGGTAGAAAAGGCAAGAAAGGGGTGTCTTCAACTTCTAGAACAAGCTCCACCATGGAATACCATGGATTCAGTTAAGAAGAGAAAGAGAGACGGTAGGGCAGCAAAGAATACAAATATAAAGGGGATAATGTCACTTACTAAGATGAAGAAGAAGAGAAAGATTGAACCAAATTTTCATAAGAAGGGTAGATTCAAACCCTAGGTCCACATGGAAAGTGGATTGGACACCTTCTCCTCCTTTGGCACCTCCTTCTCCACCAAGCACAAAGGGATGGGCTCCAAGAGCAAGAGAGAGAAAGAGGGAGCTAGGTGTGTAAGGAGGCTACTTGCATGTAAGGAGAAAGGTACATATAGGGTTCAAGGAGAGAGAGAAAGGAAAGGAGAGGTGTCTTTCCCAACATGCCATGTGTCCAAGATATCTCATCCATGCAAGCATGTCATACATGCGAGTAGTGCGACCACAACAAGAAAATTCATCGACCAAGGGGCATTAGGAGAACATAGCAACCACTAAGGGTGTTGCTACCAAGGTGGTTAGAAAGCCAAATGATCACCATCCCTAGGTGATGTTGGCGACGAAGATGAGTTCAAATCTCATTAATCATCAACCCTAGGTGGCTCTAGAGATCTTTGCGACTGGCAATCCTAGAGGGCATAAGAAAACCTCATTGGCCGCCAAAACTAAAGACCATAGGAAAACTTGGTGATCTCCGAAGCTAGGTGGCTCCACACCCAAGATCAACATGAGTTAGGGCATCCATACAAACTCTAATCTCAACATGAGGTGTCACACTCAAGGCGAAGGTGAAAGAAGGAACCCCAAAGAACAACTATATAAAACATGATGTGAAAACATGCAATGCGCAACAATCATGTGACAAATTGCAAGGAAAACCCTATATATGGGTTAATTGCATAAAAGTTGGGAACAAGCATATAAATGCATAACTAGCTCACACAATGTCCAAATTGGACCTAGATTAAAATTTAATATTTTCACATGATCTCAAATCACATCACAAGGTTTAATTAAGGTTTTCAGCATCCAATTATGATAAGTAAGCATGTTCATCCTTAAAGCAAGGCCATGGGTCTTACAGTTTTGATCGATTCTAGAGCATCAAGGACAAGACATAGGATCCTCAATTACAAGGAGGACCCTTTGGATCTTTTCCCCTCAAGGTGATACCATAGAATGTTTGATACGCTTAGAAAAATAATCAACATACTTAGGTGAAACCAAAGATTTCCAACCTACCAATGGGGAATTAACAAACTGATGGAGTGTCTAGGTATATAAAGATGCATTTATATCAAACATCAAGAAGAGTATTATGAATCATACAAGAATGCATGAAAATTATAGATAAAACCCTAGAATTAGGTAAATTGCATAGAGGTCCATATAAACACATAATTTGCATAACTTAATCAAACAATGTCTGATTTGGACCAAACTTGGAACATAGCTTTAACAACTGATTTTAACACTTAACTTAGGGTTTGATTAAGGAATTAAGCACTAAATTAGGTTAATTAAGCATATTTATCAATAAAGATAGGTCAAGGGTCCTACATAAATATGTTGGAAAAGGGAAGATAGGGGGTGAAAATGGAACGTACCACCAACCTCCACCTCGAGCTTAAAATTTTGCTTGTCTCAGTAATTTATCAAGTCCAATATGGAGGTAAGAAGATCACTAGGGGGTGGGTGAGAAGATGAAGAGTCGCTCTCATAATAGTATTGTCCTCAATACTGGGAATTTTGGTCAGGGTATCCTAGATTGAACTCATACTTATCATAATAGGAACAGATGGAAGTAAAGTGGCCACTTTTGACATATCGATGCTCATGGGAGTGTTGCATGATGTAAAGGTGGTTCAACTAGTATTGGGAATGGGGAAAAGAATAGTTTTCTCCAACTGAACTACAATTGAACCAAAGTGGATAGAGAAAGAATCCTCCTATGCCATGGATGCAACACAGAGAGAATCGTCAATTTCTACAGTGAACTAGGTGATGATTGACTCCAACATTTTCTATAATAAGTCTTTTGACCTATCCAACCCTCCCTCCTAGGGGGTCAGAGTCCACACCAACCCTTTGTCCAGGAGGATTTGAGAAAAGTAGAATGATAAGATGTGTTTCCAAAATAAAGAGGAAGGGGTGGATAAGAGGGAGTTAGAAAAGTTGGACAAGATTGGCCTTGGTGTTTCTACTCACACTCCATGCACTATTGTGAAAGCTTGATGTGGTCTAGATGTTGTTGGATCTCAAGAAAACCATAAGGTCCCTCAGGACCATCAACATCAATAGTGTGCCTCCTGGTGTAGAGTTTAATATTCTTTAATACTTCATCATTCCACCACCAAGTCTCTTTCTTTTGAGTCCCATAACCTTTAGACTCCCCCAAAACCTCTTTGACAATTGTTTCTATGCAAGAACTCATGTTATGCCAGATAGTGTTAACATCAGACTCCAAGTTCCAAGTTCCCTCCTTGATGAGTTTATCATGAAAAGTAAAATTATTTTCTCCTTTAAGATTCTACCACTTGATCCTACTATCTTGGTTTTTGTTATGCTTGCCTTTATTTATCTTCACGTCAATATCTAAAACAACCAACCTATGTTGGGTTGTGAGTTCTTTGTCAGGAATCACTTTACAAGCCTTTCATAGTTAATGATCCACCCACCTCGTGTGGAGATAATCATTTTGGCTACAATTGTGCCCACTCTTGAAAGTAATTTGATGAGATTGTCTTTTCTTTGAAATGGGTGTTTGCCAAAATCATATCATATGCAACTATAAAGTGTAATATCCTCTCACATTTTCCATTTCTTCTGCCATATCCAAAACCACCACAAACTATCTCATAACCAGCATTGATACTCCCCACATGGCCATTTAAACCACTCTAAATAATGATATTCTCATCTATCGGTACTCCCTGCATCAATTCATCCATGTCATTCCAAAATTCTTCTTAGCCTCCTCACTAAGGCCAACTTGGGGGGACATAGGCGCTAATAATGTTAAAAATATTTCCCCCAAGAAAAACATTGATAGCTATGATTCTATCACCCATCCTTGTGGTCTTGACAACATCGTCCTTCAACATCTTATCAATAATAATACCTACACCATTTCTATGTTTATCAATATCTATATACCAGATTTTGTATCATGTGTCTCAAATCTGTCTACAATGTTCCCATGTCCACTTTATTTCCTACAAGTAAGAAATACTGACTTTTTTTCTCATCATGGTATCCACTATCTCCAAAAATTTCCCTGTCAAAGAGCCAATGTTCCAAGATCCAACTCGATTCCTTTTTTTCTGAACTTGCTTCTTTACCTTCCTTCATAGAAAATGTTGCCCTTACACATTTTTCACTATATACGGGAAATGATGCAGTGAAACTAGCTTCTTTACCCATACCCATCCAAGATATGGTAAGCCTTGCACATTTTTCACTACATTCGAGCAATGATGCAATTGTACTAGCTTCTTTACCCACACCCAACAAAGATGTGGAAACCCTTATCTATCCTTCAACACAACTGGGTGCCACTATATTGAAAACCCTTGCATATTTATCTATGCACCCGGGTGATGATGTAACGTGTGGCTGGGTAAGGACACTCCAACAAAATTTTTGTAAGGATCCATGTCATAGAAAGAATGACAAAATTTTTTTATGACAGTTGTCAACCTACCTCCAACCCTCCTCCTTTACCCAGGCTTCAAATCGACTACATTTTCACAAATTGTACGAAACATAGGAGGAGTTGAACTATTGTATTAGAATGTCTACTAAAAGTTAAGAGTTTTGTGAAAAGATAATAACTACAGTAAATATATGTTTTTAAGCCATCAAATTACCTTGATATTCTGGCAAGTGATTGATTTCAATTTCTCTTTTTCTATCATCCACCTTCACGAAATCCTTTTATACCAGTAAAGTTTAAATGTATAAGATAGTTGACAAATAGACTATCCAAATGAAGTATTATTAATTAATGTGTTGACGACTAAAGATTTATACTTAGTCTATAATTGTATATCTTAATGTGTGTCCCATTGATGTGCTACCCAATAGGTTAAGGTAATACATAGTCATTAAGCTCGGGGCGATCACCAACAATTCCCAATGCTTGTTATTGAACAAGAACAAGTCAAAAGTAGTTATATTATTATTAGGATTGGTAAAAGGAAGCATAATTTAAAAGCATCATACTTAGTATAAATTCATATAGTTACAAAGTGCAACTCACCAAATTGAGATTACAATAGATAATTTTCCTTTATTGTGGGGAATCAGACATATTCGTGGGACTCCATAATTTCTCACTTTACTCAGTATGCCAACATAGATCATGCACATCTTTCATATTAGCAAATAAGTGTTAGAACCATCATATTATAGGTAGATACTACATCACCTTGGTAGGAGAGACATTCTTTGTATTACCCAAAGTGACGCCCCATGTTTGGACAATCCATCAAATTTATTCAGTCTTATTGAAATAACATGTGGTCATCTGAGCATGCATATACCTAATTAGTCTTCATTTCCATTAGGAACGACCTTTGTTTGCTTCATATTCTAAGATTGGTGGTTTTTATGGGAGCATGAGAGCATGGATGACACCCAGAGGGTGGCATGAGCATGGGATCTTGCCAAAGGGTTTTGAGGGTCTAGAAGGCATGGGGGAAAAGCTAATGAGATATTCCCTTTGAGAAGGAAAAAAATATTACACTGTGACCACATTCAGAAGTAATTCCATTAATTTGGTGAGTCAACTAGCATTATATTCATAGGCCACAAAATGGTTTTGTCCCAGATTTGATCTAGATTAAGCCTATGGGTGGACAGAGCTACCATCCTTAATTGTCAATGTTGATACTTGATGTATTAGATGAATGAGATGCTTCTTCATTTGATTAAGCCAACTTTGAGTGTTAGAGGAATGAGATGCTCTAGTTTGTGGTATAATGGAAAGGTGCATCTTTGATTCCAGGTCGGAAATTTCCAAAATGTGGTAGGATGATTTGGTGGTGTGGCAGTAGGCACAGTATGGTCAATAGAAGACCACACATACTGGAAAAATAAAAAACATATTTTGACATTCTTTACCCAAAGAGACATTCCTTGTATTACCCGAAGTCATCATTTTGTGCCTTGACGCCCCATGTTTGGATAATTTGTCAAATTTATTTAGTTTTTTTGAAATAACACATGGTTATCCGAGCATGCATATACCTAATTAGTCTTCATTTCCAATCAGAACAACATTTTTTTGCTTTGTATGGAAAGTGTGGTGGTTGTTGTGGGAGAATGGGAGTATAGACGACACCCCAACAGGAGCATGGGAACTTGATTGAGGGTTTTGAGGATCTGTAAGGCATGAGGAAAAAGATAATGAGATATTCCCTTTGAGAAGAAACAAAATATCACACGTGACCACATACAAAAGTAATTCCATTCATGTGGTGAGTTCAACTAGCATTATTCATAGGCCACAAAATGGTTTTGTCCCAGATGTAATCTAGATTAAGCCTATGGGTGGATAGAACTACCATCCTAAAGTGTTAGTGTTGATACTTGAAGTGTTAGATGAATGAGTGATAACACCCATTTTATGGTTGTTAAGGCTTATGCTTTATTATCAAATCTACCTCCTAAACTATCTTCCTCTCTATTTTTCTCATCATTTGTACAGAAATAACTCACACTATTCTCCTAACAATATTTCCCATCTTTTGTAGAGTTTCCCTAATTTTTCCACCCAAAGAACACTAATGGACCCATCCCAGCCCATCCACAACAAGCGAACTGCCCTTGCCCTTCCAATGGCACACGACACAGCCCTTTACCCGCCGTGGTCACTGCCCGATACGGTAGCAACCCGACACAGGCATGTCGTGCGAGGAGTTCTGACAGGTGGCATGCTACTTACCCGATATAGAGTCTTGCCCATCACGATACGACCGACAAGGCCACCCTTCGGTGCAGCAACCCAGCAGAACTTTTAACCGTCACAATCTAGCAAGACTCACTCGCAACCCAGACACGACGGCCCCTGCCAACCCGTGCTGGGAAATGGACGCATCGGCCCTCTCCCAAAGCTAGGAGGGAGAAGCAGACAAAGGACATGTGGCCCAACAAGGACTGCAACCCCCACCAGCCGCTGCCTATAAATAGCAGCTACAGGACTTCGATGGGATGGGTGGGAACGGGATGAGAGCTAACTTCAGAGCAAAAAGGAGCTAATGTCCTGAGTTCCCAGGCGTGTCAGGCGATACTAGGTGAGCACACTCTTGAACTGAGAGAGGCAGGAGGAGGTCACTTAGAACTCATCCCAGTAGACGCAGCAGCACGATACAACAGAGATGGCCACCCCAATGTGTCAGGTCTCTAGATGGGCCTCAACCCGAGACGGCCCGCCCTTTCTATACCCAAAACAAGGAACCCAAGAACCTAAGTGCTTTCTAACCTGACACAACATTGAACCCGATATGGACTACCCGTCACGGTGTGTCGCCCGACATGGCCATATCGGGTAGGAAGTCCTTTCCCAATATGCCCTTACCCATCGCGGCTCAAGACCCGACACGGTCAAGAGCCAGACTTGGGCATCTCAGGTAGGGCACCTGGCCAGTACCGGGTTTGCAGAAGCCTTAGGGGTCCACTGTTGTATGTCGACCTCCTACATCAAGGAGGCTGACGCCTATCTTCCCTTTCTCAGCATTTTACTTTCACTTACTTATGCATTGTAACTAAAACCTCTTCATATATATCTAAGCTTATTGGAATCTATGGAGTTTATCGCATATTGTTTTGTGTATGGTTCCTTTTTGTTGGATGATCTCTTTATAGCATCTAAACTCTAGTGTCTTCTGTCAGATCATGCTTTTGACTAGCTATCGAATTGTGTTTCTTGGTTTGACTCCCTTGAGAGAGGGAAGTCTCAACTCTAGAGTTTGGTCTGATCTAGGTGTATGAGAGTACCCAAGATTAGGGTTGTCCCGACTTATCTTTCCACTCTGGTATATGTTGAGTACTCTTGTGAGAGAGAATTGATGCATAGCTAGAGGCATCCCCTTTGAGAGAAGAGGGTGCATGATGTTTTCCGCTGCCGCTTGTTATGCTTAAGTTTTCTTCTGTGCTTTACCCTAACAATAGTTTTATCTCCTCGGTTTCCAATATACAAAACCCTTATAAAAATTGCTAAACCTTAAAACTTTAATCTTTCTGGTAACTCCCTTTGGAGATAGGCTTTTAGTTTATTTCTTTAAGATTCTTTCATATTACAACAACTCTACCTTTTTACCCCTTTTGATGTGCTTAGACAAGTAAAACTTGAGTTCTGAAGCGTTGTTCTTCCTATCCCTGTGTTTAACCCCGAATTACTTCGACCCTATGCTAGTTGCAGGCATCTTAAACATTCGGGTGTTATAATTTTAAAAGTATGATAACCTAGACATGACTCCATTCTTGGACCCACATTTAAGGCTCGTCAACTTTTTGGCGTCATTTCTGGGGATAGGCAATGAAAACTATTCTACAAACTTGAGTTTTTCTTGCACTTTGCCAAAAACCGTGTACATATTCATATAACACTGCAAATATTTTGCTGCACATAATATTTGCTGCGCATAGTTTATACAACACACTAATACCTTTTTCGTCTTTCTTCCTTTCCAGGTACTTTTCTTCCTTTTGCTAGGTCATCCTTGCCTTTAGTAAGTAATGGCTAACCAACCTCCCAAAGCCCGCTCTTTGTGCTCATTTGTCCAAGTTCGGGCAAATGAGGAAAGGAATCCAGTTGTTACACAACCCCTCAACGTCATCAACTTTGAGATGGAGCCTTCTTTCCTTTAGCTTCTTCAACACAACAGGTTTGGTGGGAACACCATCGATGAGAACCCGTACAACCATCTGACGACGTTCAAGAGGACATGCAACACTTTCAAGATTAATAGGGTTCCGTTAACACATATCTACATCCAGTGCTTCCCCATCTCGCTGAGGGATAAGGCGTTGGAATGGTACACCAGTCTTTAGGATGGAAGTCTTCCCGACTGGGAGCATCTTGTTAATGCTTTTATCTCCAAGTTCTTCTCGATTGAGAGGACAATCAAATGCCAAAACAAGATTACGAGGAATTCCCAGAAGCCTTTGGAGAATCTTCACGAGACTTGGGAGAGATTTATGAGCTATCAGTGTGAATGCCCTCATCATGGTTTTTCTGAACCCAAGTTGATCACCACATTTTACAATGGGATGTGTCCTGCAGAGAGGAAGTCCTTGAACGCTGCAGCTGGCAGCAATTTCTTGGGACTTAGTGCTCAAACGGCTAGGGAAATCATTGAGAATATGGCCACGAATCAACAGGATGGCGATTACGACCGAGAGTTAACTAGCCACACCACTCTGGGGGAGTCTAAGGAAATGGAAGCCCTTGCAGCTAAGCTTAAAAAATAGTAACTGGTGTTCAGACCCTCAAGAAATAGGGATATAAAGGAAAAGTTCGACAGGAAGTAGTAAGAAGTTGCGTCACATGTGGAGAGCCAGACCACGTGTCTGACTACTGTCCACATACAACCATTTAGGGAGATCCTAATGAGGACAATACGGAGAATGTAAGCTTTGTTCAGTACCGACGACCTGACCATCCTAGGTTCTCTTATGGGAATGTCAGTGCTACTGAGAACTCCCATCAGCTGATGAGCGGAAATCCTTCGAGAGGACTGTCAAATCAGCAATGCCAGATGAGGTTCCAGCAGCAGTAGACTTTCCATCCGAATCAGCAGCAAAGACTGTCTATGATGACGGAGTTGATGTCCTTTGCAAAAAGGCAAAATGACCTCAATGAGAAGATGCATAAGAGTTCTCTGGACAGCATGGCCCTACTGAAACTGATGCAGCAGCAAATGGGAGGATTTTCTACCCAGATAGGGGAGCTTCAATAGCATAATAAATAGATCGATTAGCAACTTGTGAGTCTATCCCAAACTATCAACCATCAAGTGGAGCATTTCCCCTCCAACACTAAGGCCAATCCATGAGGGCATGAGACTGTGAAAAGGGTCATTTGGAGGTCAGGAACGGTAGTTTCATAAGCCGTTGAGAAGACAGTAACATCAACAACAGAGCCTACCGAAGAAGTCAACTCAGAGAAAGTTGAGGAATAAGTTCTGCTAAAGTCAAAGAAAGTAACTACAGACAAGGTCAATGACGTCTCTTTTGAAGAGCGCCCCAATAAGTACGCACTCTGCGTACCCTTCCCCCATAAGCTGGTGAAAGTGCAGCGGAAAAAGAGATATGAGAAGTTCATGGCCGCAATAAAGAAACTGCACCTTGACATCAATTTTCTGGATTCCATTGAAGAGATGCCTACCTACACCAAGTTTCTAAAGGATCTGATATCAAGGAAGAAGAGAGGTGAGGATATAAAGATAGTATAGCTGGCAAAGATGTCAAGTTCCTTTGTCACAACAACTATTCCATCAAAGAAAAAAGATCATGGAGCCTTTATCATCCCCTTTCAAATCGAGGATAGCATAACCTATAAAGGTTTAGTAGATCTGGGGGCAACCATCAGCTTGATGCCTCTGTCCCTTGGCAAAAGGATTGGGCTCACCGACATGGTGAGCACCAATATGCGGATCCAGCTGGCTGATCATACCTTTAGGCCATTTGGAATAGTAGAGGATGTGCCCATTCCAGTCGGGTGTTTATTTATCCCCTGTGATATAGTCTTGATCGACATCGTGGAAGATCACAGATGCCCTATCATCTTTGGGCGACCTTTCCTAGTGACCGTCCAGGCTCTCATTGATGTCGAGGCGGGCATGATTACGATCTGGGTTGGAGGAGATCATATCGACTTCAACATCATAGATTGCATGAAGGCCCCCTCATTCTTTGAATCCTCTTATTTTGTTGAAAGCTATCAATAGTTATGCAACAAAGTATAGGAGGAGAAGGCCATGGTAGACCCTTTGATGCGCGCCTAAAATGGTGAAGTACAAGCGGTTGATGATCCCAAGGTCAAGGAATTGTTGGCTTCTCTAGATGTTGAAGGTACATCTGAAGATTAAGATCCTGTGGAAATAGTCATGTACGCTGCTCACCGAAAAGACCCCGCCAGTGAACAAGAAAAAGAAGCCACGCCAGAATTGAATGTTCTGCCAAGAGGCCTAGAATACCACATTTTAGATGAAGAAAAGATGAATTCGGTAATAATCAACTCAGAGTTGACCGATGGTCAAAAAGATCAGTTGCTTGAAGAGTTAAGGCTACATAGGAAAGCCCTGGGATACTCAATCAGAGACCTAAGGGGGATAAGTCCCTCTGTGTGCATGCACAGAATCCATATGGAGGAGGACTCTAGGCCATATGCCCAGCCATAGAGAAAGTTAAATGAAAATCTTTGAGAAGTTGTCAGTAAGGAAGTGGTAAAGCTTCGATACGGTGGCATTATCTACGCCATTAGCGATAGTATGTGGGTAAACCCAGTCCAAGTGGTTCCAAAGAAGGGAGGTATGACGTTAGTTAAGGCAGATGATAGATTCGAGGTTGCCACCAAGATGGTTATCGGCTGGCAGATGTGTATCGATTATCGTAAGCTCAATGCTGCCACTCGCAAGGACCATTTCCCCCTTCCTTTCATTAATCAGATGCTATAGCTCCTGGCTCATCATTCCTACTTTTTTTGGTTAGATGGGTACTCAAAGTTCTACTAGATCCCTATCCACCTCGATGACCAGGAAAAGACCACTTTCATTTGCATTTACGGAACTTTTGCCTTCAGAAGGATGCCCTTCGGGCTTTGTAATGCACCTACTACCTTCTAGAGGTGTATGAATGCAATTTTCACCGATTTCCTTGAAGACAAAATGGAAGTGGTTATGGACAATTTCAGTGTGTATGGCAGCTCCTTTGAGGACTTCTTAAACAAACTATCTCTAGTGATGAGAAGGTGTGAAGAAAAAAGCCTCACTCTCAATTAGGAGAAATGTCATTTCATGGTTCGAGAAGGTATAGTTCTGGGGCACAAGGTATACAACAGAGGTATTGAGGTCGACCCATCCTAGGTCGAGGCAATTGCCAATCTCCCTCCACCCACAACAGTTACAGGTATCTACAGCTTCTTGGGTCACGCTGGCTACTATCGGCGGTTTATCAAAGATTTTTCGAAGATATCCAAGCCTCTATCCAACCTTTTGATGAAAGATGTGAAGTTTGACTTCATAGATGAGTGCATTAAGGATTTCTCCACTCCAAAAGACGCTCTAGTGTTTGCACCCATCCTCCAGTCTCCTGACTGGAGTCTTCCGTTTGAGCTTATGTGTGACGCTAGTGACTTTGCCATTGGTGCTGTTCTAGGACAAAAGAAAGACAAGAAGCACCACGTCATTTTCTACGCAAGTAAGACCTTGGAAAAAGCTTAGTTGAATTACACGACTACTGAAAAAGAGATGCTTGCTATTGTATATGCTTTTGACAAGTTTTTTTCCTACCTTGTGGGCTCGAAGGTGGTAGTTCACACCGACCACGGGGCCATCAAGTACTTAATGTAAAAGAAAGACGCAAAGCCTCAGCTGCTACATTGGGTGTTGTTGTTGCAGGTGTTCGACCATGAAAAAAAGAATAAGAAAGGTTCATAAAATGTGGTCACCAACCACCTCTCAAGGATCATGGTGGATGACAACCACCCACTCCCAATCAATGATAGTTATGTCGATGAATCCATCTACTTTGCCCAGACAGCCAACCCTGAGGGGCCATGGTATGGAGATTTCTGCAATTACCTAGCTTGTAAATAGCTTCCCGATATGTCTTATAATCAGGAGAAGAAATTCTTCTCTGATTTAAAGAATTACTACTGGGATGACCCTTTATTGTTTAGGCATTGTGTTGATGGGTTATATAGAAGGTGTATACCAGAGGAGGAAGTTTTGAAAATTCTATTTGAATGTCACTCCTCTCCTTACAAAGGACACCTAGGAGGTGAAAAGACTGCTCCTAAGATCCTCCAGTCGGGTTTCTACTAGACAACTCTGTTCAAAGATGCACATGCTTTTGTGAAGTCTTGCAATGAATGTCAGCGAACTAGAAACATTTCTCGCCAAAATGAGATGCCGCTTTCGGATTGGATGGAAGTTGAAATCTTTGATGTGTGGGGTATAGATTATATGGGACCCTTACCTTCCTCCTATGGTTTTAGATATATCCTTGTAGTGGTTGACTATGTACCTAAGTGGGTTGAAGCAGTGCCCACTGCAACGTGTGATGCCAAAGCAGTAATAAAGCTTTTTACCAAGATTAGCTTTCCAAGATTCGGAGTGCCGAGGACCGTCATTAGTGATGGTGTCTCACTTTGTAGGAAAGCAGTTTGAATCCCTCTTGTGTAAGTATGGAGTACGTCACAAGGTTGCAATGCCATACCACCCACAGACATCTAGACAGGTTGAAGTCTCTAATCGGTAGATCAAGCAGATTTTAGAAAAGACATTTGGCAAGTCCCGCAAGGATTGGTCAACTAAACTAGATGATGTTCTCTAGGTGTACAGAACCTCTTATAAGATGCCTCTAGGTACCACACCTTACTGCTTGATATATGGAAAAGCATGCCATCTTCCCTTTGAATTGGAGCACAAAGCGCTCTGGGCGATCAAGCACCTCAACATGGACCCGACGTTGGCTGGGAAGAAAAGATTTCTTCAGCTTTAGGAACTCGAAGATTTGTGGCTCCATGCCTATGAAAATGCTTGGATCTACAAGTTGTGAACCAAATTCTGGCATGATTCCCATCTGTGAGTGAAGGGCGTAAACAAAGGTGATAAGGTTTTATTATTTAAATCTTATATCCGCCTTTTTCCAGGAAAATTGCAGACCAGGTGGCCTAGAACATTCACAGTCGTAAAGATATACCCGTCTGGGATAATGGAGCTTTATGATAAAGATGATCCGAAAAAAGTCTTCCCAGTTAATGGACATAGAGTCAAGAGGTTTTACGAAGACGAAGCCTTTGTAAGGAGGTCCGAGATGACCCTGCGTGATGTTGAAACTGCAACTGTCAGAGTAGAGTAGAAGGATTTGAAGACATCGAGCTGACGACGCAAACCGCAACACTCTTCGGGAGGCATCCTGAGTCTTTATTTTTTCGAGCATAGGATGTTATTTCCTTTCCTAGCAAAAGAACATTACAAACATTATCATTGTAATAAGGCCCGAGTCTGTGCATGCACCATGTGCACAGACTCTCTCATTTTATGGGCCACCGGCTTAGTTTTTATAGCATGGGTGAGTAATACTATCTGAGGCTGAAAGTCTTCCCTTATGCCAATGATGTTTTACCCATCAAGTACTTTCTGGTTTCAGTCTTTCTATCCTTGTTTTTCTTTAGTTTTAGTCCTTTCTGTTGCATATTGGGCAAGCATGTTGTGTGGCGCATCGTGCATGACTCAACGCAGCTTAGCCATATCGGGAAAAAAGGGTGTACTGGGGAGTGTGTATCACTTGACACACCTTTTCTGCGTGACATGCATGTCGTACAACACAATCGCCCCATGATGAGATGGATTAGACTGATTCTAACCTGTCTCAGGAGACGATTCGCCCCCTCGTGCGACACGTCCTAGTTTTACCTATTTTACCCCACTCACCATGGATATATATAGTAACTTAAGTTTAACCATGTCAGGCACAGAACTTACCATTTCACCTGCTCCCGTATTGGGCATCCTTGTGCTTACTCCAACTCTTGTGTCGACCATCCTTCCCCCACTTCCCATGTCACACATCAAAAATCCCCCACCCGATACAAGTATAAACTTGATATGTTCATCGTGTGGATCAATTGCTCGTGTCACATAGATCCTATCGGCCTAAGATTGTATCACGCGACACCCTTTTTGCCTGAGGCCCATGTCGGGCAAATCCTTTTTGCTTTGTGTCTTCGTCGCTTTAAAGTCATAGTGGTTTTTTCTTGTGTCGTGCGACACACGTGTCACACGATACAAACGACGGGGCTCATGTCGGGAAAGACTCGTGTCACCCAAATTGTTTTACGAAGACATTTTGGCTTGTATCGTCTGTCATATTCTCGTGTCACGTGGTACCCTTTTTTTATGAGCATGTGTCGGGCAGAACCCTTTTTTATACCATGTTTTGATTGTCGTGCGGTAGGCTTGCGTTTACTCTACCACATTGAGATAGTATCCGCTTTCGACCTTTATCAGGCGATACATGTATCGCGCGATAGAGGTGTCACGTGACACCCTATCGGTCAACAAGATGTGTTTTTACCAATACTGACTTGCTTGTATCGGGCGACAAGCCTCTTTTGACCTGCCACCCGATATTGAGCAAAAGGATTCAACTGGTAATGTCTTACCTCCTCCTTGTTTAAACATTGTAGAAATGGTCTGCACCAAGCAAACCCTAGTCTGGGTCGATGAGCAAGGCCGAAGGATCAATCCCAAGGCCGAGAACAAAGCCACCACCACTAGGCAGAAGTGCCCAAACCCCAATATGGTGGGGCCATCTGAGGCCGAGAAGCGGCCCAGAGTAGAAGAAGAACCAACCCTAGCAACAACTTCAACAACGGTGGCAGAACCGGATCCCTTGGATCATTCACGGGGCCGGTTCACGCCAAGAGACGAGGAGCACTGGAGGCGGTATGCAAAACTGGTAACAAAAGTATACCGGCCAACACGCTTCTACCATCAAGCCTCTTTCCAGCAAATAGGTATCTTCAACAGACTAGCCAACGTTTTAGAAGTTGTCGGTCTGAGAAATATCTGCTTCAGCTACATCGCCTCTTACACCGAACTCATAAAGGAGTTCATTTCATCCCTTCGCCAAGTCAATAATACACCATAGGATGCCAAGAAATTCGGCAGAGCAGATAGATTGAAGGGGCACCTCTACAACGTTCAGCATGACATCACGAAAATTTTGTTCAACAATATCTTCTCCTCCAACGAAGCCGAAAGAGAACTCCTCAACAATGGGGTTAGGATCGCTGAAGGTGACGGGTTCAACCCAGTCGCACTCTGGAGGAGGCTAACCGACGAGTCTTTGTTCAAGCCGAGAAGCAAGGTGGCGGCAGTACACTCCTACTTCTAGAGGATAATCTACAAGATCGTGGCGAGCCTCCTATTCGGAAAGTATGAAATGAGAAACCTCTACACCAAAAAACTCCATCTCATGTGGTACATGATGGAGGGCCACACGATCAACTTGGGGAGGTTCCTGCTCAACACGCTACATCCAATGAAGGACGTCACCGAGGAGTATAATATGGGAGGGCTCTTCAACCTAATCACTACAGGGCTGGGGTACCCTAAAGAGTCATGCAGCCTGTCGAGGATGAAGGGCGACGACGGGATAGACATCAAGTTCCTCATGAGGGTGAATATTCTCAAGGAGGGCAGCCGCTTCTTCTACAAATTTGCAAGGATGGATCTACTCTTGCCCCTCCCACTCTGCGTCAACTACAACGTAGAGAAGATGGTCTTCACCACAACAGATATTGAAGTTGTGATTGTCGAATCCGCTTACGCCGCCACCACAAGAGTACAAGAAAGGGCGGCAGCTACAAGAAGGCCAATCCCCCTTGTGACGCTCAGCGAGACAAATCAATGGCGGTCATCATCCCTGACTTGCCTATCACTACCACTACTGAGACATCCACTGCCACCACGCAACCAGCGGAAGCCACTACTTCCACCACCGAACCACCACAGCAACACCTACAGCGGCTACTAAAGAAATAATGATGATCATGGAGGTCATCCAGACCACTGGGGCAGAAACTATGATGATAGCCCCAAAGGATGCTACGGTAGAGGCAGCCGCAGCTCCTAAAGCTTCAACCGCACCGACAATGATAGAGACAATGGTGCAATCAGACGCTAGTAATGAGGCGTTCTCCAATCTCCTGGAAGCAGAGCTCGGGGCTATTTATCCAAAGACGACACCACCTCCATCTACACTAGCAACTGCCATGCAAGAAGATGTTGAGAGTCAGATGGTAGAGCAGCATCCACCTACTATGCACCCTTCTCTGATACCCTGAGCTGATGAGGCAGAGGTACCCACAAAGGTGCTTATGCCCCAACCTGAAGCCATGCCCTCGCAAACGGTCTAAGTGGACTCGACCCCGATTGATGATGCATCCTCTTCAGGCCGAGCCACATACACGAGGAGCGCTCCATGAAGCCAGAGTTGATCGACGCCAGTACCCTCATCACTGGGGCAGGTCTTCGGCCTGGAGTTTGACAACTTGTGGGAGGTAACAAGCAATCATACAACTACATTTGCTTCCCTAACCCACAAGTTCAATGTTTTCCAGAGAAGGTTAAACTAGAAGGAGCACCAACTTCTGACCCTAGTTGGCGTGCCTGGCCAACTAGAGGCGTTGAACAATACAATGCAGATAGTGCTCCAACGTCTCGATGCTATTGAAGAGAGGCTGAATCGGAGGGACGACCACCACCGCTCGAGGCATCCCAGGCAATCACCGTCACTATCAGGCTCTGGCTCTCCACCTTCGTCTTCGGCGTCCTCCTCTGGATTTTCGTCTTCTTCCTCCTCGAGTGGGCCCTCCATAATGCCCGATGAAGAAATGATGAATAAAACCACTGATAGGGATCCAGCAGGACAAGAGAGTGCATGTGGTGTCAACACAGCTGCTCCCATACCCTCCCTAGATGAGCCTGAGGATGAAGAAATATCTATCGTCCTAGAGGAAGGTTCATCTGAATAATCAGAGGGATAAGGGGGAGATATATACTTCTCCATCAACAACCATCCCTGCAGATCATAGATTTCGACGGCAAATGCATTCTCTGTGCCATCGGAGATTCCTTCCTTTGAGATGGCCGACTTCGATAGGCGAGCCATCGGCTACCTGACGATCCGGGACTATAAGCTATTGAACATGGTCCTAAGGCCGCAGGTAGATGAAGAAGTTGTCATCTGTAGCAACAGGTATTTCTCTGTACAACGAAGAGCACTGATCAACATGTTTCGCTAGCCAGCCGTCATGGTAAAGGTTCTCTTCAGGGTCCTAGAGGGCGCAATAATTGAAAATATTGCCATCAGGATAGGCCAACAACCGTACTACAATGCCACCCCAGCCTTGGCAAGAAAAATCATGGTAGGGGTATACGAGGCAAAGCAGGTGGCCGACATACTCCAACACATCAAGAAGCACGATCCAATCCTGGTGTTGGCCCCCTATAAGCATAGAAGACACTAGTTCCTCTGTGTGGCGGACCTCCGAAACCATGACGTCACACTCCTCAGTTGCTGCAACGTGGAGGTCCCACGCACAGGACAGAACTTCGTACACCGCGAAGACCAACGTTTCCGACTTCTTCCACTGCATCTTCACTGCATCATCAAGCAAGGAGTCTGATGCCACAGTGGCGTTCGGAACTTATTCTCACTCGGAGACTTCCCCGTCCAAGAAGAGTCAGGAAGCGGGAATAGAGCCTTTGTTGTCCTACGTGCGTTGGAGCTATTGAACATCTTCGGCTACATAAGGCAGCTCCAAAGCCAAAACTTCTATCAGCTAAGAAGCATGTATGCACTTTCGCTGATCAAGGACAAGCGCTACTTATGAGATGCTGATTTACCAGAGGAGCTACTGGAATCGGATGCACAATTTGAATCCTATCATCCCCGCAGCCCCCTTAGAAAAGAAGTCCATAAATCCCCTGACGTCTACGGGGTAGGAAAGCAGATAGAGAACTTGTGAGCCGCACTCGCCATTGAAGGTGAAGCTCCTGAAGGCGAGTATGCTTCGCCTGCCATCCCCGAGTCTTTAATCAGCAACTTTGATTGGTTCGCGTGCAATTCCCTATCTCAAGAATAGGTTAATGAAATCCTTCTCAGACTTGTTGATTCAAATACCGAAGACGTCATTTATGAAAAGGAAAACATAGTGGTCCCACTCGATGACCTACGAGAGTTAGTCAAGGTAGGAGGATGACTAGCAATGACGGTGGCATTAGCTTACATCCCAATCCTACAACATAAGTTCAAACACACTCACATTGCCCATCCGATGTTGTTCGATGATTTATGCCTTGTTGATGATTCAGGAGCACACCAACTGTTCCAGCTACACTTGAAGAAGTGTCTTCCGCACCTCATCTTCTTACCCATTCTGCATGACAACCATTGGACGCTCCTGCTGGTATACACCTTTCTGCACGTCAGTTTCTTCTACAACAGCTCTGACGCCAATAGCAACAACCCGACAGAGTGTACAACCGCTCCAGTGACATCCCTCGAGCGCTTAGCAAGGAAATACTATCTCGAGGTGGCGTCTTTGATCAAGCCATATCTAGAGAACCCGGCGGATGAATGGCATGATCTACAATTCTACCACCGCAGTCTACAATAAGTCCCACAATCAAATGACGGTGGTATCTACGTGCTACATTGGATTCACAGTGTGGTGGCCCTCAAGAAGACGCAAATAAGCTCCACAACGTAACCTACCACAGCCAACACAGGGAGTACGTCATGGAAATCTTATCAGCTCAGGGAGCCTACAACTGTTGAAACCTCATTGATCTATGCTTATCCTTTTCTATTCATCTCACAACTTTGGGACAGAGTGTGGGGTAAGTTTGGGGGGGGGGGGTACTCCATAGCATCAGTGAGGGAGGTACTCAACTTTTTCCCCTATTTTCTCTTCTATTTTTCTTACCATACTCTATATATACATACATACGGATGTTTGATAGATAACAATACATACACAATTGCTTGTCTCTCAAAAACTGTACAAAACACTTTATAGTAAAATTTTGGTACGACTTCTTCTAGTTCATTATCTTCGTATCTAAGGTGGCACATATTTCTATTTTGCCCTTTCGAAAACGCAGTCTTGAACGGCAAAAGAGTACAACTTTTCTACGCCAATTTTGAAAAATAATCTCGCAACAGCTAAGAGATGTGTATGTGAAGGAAAAAGCTGCCCAAACAGCGAACTCTCTTTTTTCCCTACCCATCAAAAACCCCAAAAAGAGAGGAAAACCTTATGAGAGTGAATAAAAGCATGAGAGTTGTGCCCGGAAAAAAAATCCCACACTTGTCTTCCCAAAAGTACCCATCTTTAAGCATGGTAGATCCGGGTCATGTGGTATGTAGGATGTGAAATCACTGATCTAAAGCCAACTGGCTTAGACTGCAGGATGTTAGTCGTATTAGACATAATTTTCTTCAGGACATCTAAAAAATTCTTTTAACCCCTTGTCTGAAGACTATGTTTGGTTTTGAAGAAGTATCACAAACAAAGTTTTAAAATAGATACAGATTGATTAAGGACAATCAAAATGCTAAGTTTGGGGGAGTTGATAACACCCATTTTATGGTTGTTAAGGCCTATGCTTTATTATCAAATCTACCTCCTAAACTGTCTTCCTCTCCATTTTGTCTCGTCATTTGTATAGAAATAACCCACACCACGCTCCTAAGAATATTTCACATCTTTTGCAGAGTTTCCCTCATTTTCCCACCCAAAGAACACTAATGGACCTGTCCCGGCCCATCCACAACAAGCGAACTGCCCCTACCCTTCCAATGGCACGCGACACAACCCTTTACCCACCGCGGTCGCTGCCTGATACGGCAGCAACCTGACACGGGCATGTCACGCGAGGAGTTCTGATGGGCGATGTAATGACCGACAATCAAATTGATACTAATTAAGAAGAATTAAACATAAACAACAGATTAACAAAAATCACTAAAAATTAAAATCATTTTTCAAAAAGATCCATTCCAAAGAAAACTCTTACTGAAAGGTCCAAAACCTTATATACATCATTATTCACATTGTACTTATCTGGTACATCTCATCTCGAGAATAACATATAACAGTTGCTTTACCAAACTATACATGAGAAACATAAAACCTTGAGGCACATAAGCCAAAATCTCTTATTGACCATAAAACCAGCACGTACTAAATCCAAGGACCTGAGAGTACAGAGACGACACATAGGACTCATATCTACAAGACATGACAGATAGTACACTCAACCTGAGTTGTCACTGCTGCCTCAGCTGTTGTTCTTCCTCAGCAGAAAGGTCTTCACCTCCTCGTGCATGTCCACCTAAAAATTTGGGTCCCACAGGGGTAAGACAATTGTAATTGTCCCAGCGAGATATATAACTCTCCTCCGACCATATTATTATCATAGATTAAGCATTTATAAACTGAGAAGAGGTTCTTATTATATTAACGGGCAGGATTAATCACTATATAAACAAAATGAAGTAATCTCCTTTCTTAAGGAGAACATTGCATCTACCCATGGTAGAATTATCAATCATCTATCTGCCTTGCAGGGAATGTAAAGAAACATAAATAACATCTATCCACTAAGGATGCATAAAAGAAATGTAACATCATCCAATGATTTTTGTATTCAATCCTTAAGCAAACATGCTATATGGCTGATTACATTTTACAATCACACTTATGCCCTGAGGAAGTGAGTTGTACCGCTCAAATCCAACTGACCATTGTGAAGTCGAAATCCGTACCATACAAGGTCCATGGAAGAGCCAGACTCCATGACCTCCCATGTCTCGGTCAGTGCGAGACCACAAGTAGGACCGCAGTCTCTTGCTTAAGTGACCTTAGTCACACTGCCTAGCCCACCTTGGTACAGGTGTCGGCGCTAGTGAATTGAGCCACGGGCCAGTTCACCGTGCTCCCTGAGCCATGAACGCATTCATGCTCTATCACACTGAGCCATGGGCCTATTCACCATGCTCTTATCACACTGAGCCACGGGCCTAAAATCTTGCTCTGGAGTCTACAACCGAAGTTGTACTCTAACCTTCCTATTTGTGGCTAGGAGCAACCCCACATATTCAACAATATGTGCTCCGGATTAACCCGTAGGAGAACCCGTTTCACCATCACCATCTACTGATGATGATGGATCTATGGCCAGGGCACTACATGATAAAATTCCACTTGATTAATTAAGTGCATTACCATATTCTTTTAGCATCAGTCAAGTTTTCACACATGAATTATTATGACAAATGCTACAAAGAAAGGTATAATACATCTATCACATACTTTTCAAATCTTTAAAACAAATGATACTTGGGATCTCAGTCCCTTATCACATTACTGGGAATTCTCATCCCTTCACATAATCTTTATCATGATTGATGGATATGGGTATTCAAACCCTTAGATCATCACATAACATTGTTACTTCTATAACGGGTAACCATTACCTATAGGTCCTCAGACCAAGGTATTCATTTCACTTGTTGTGCAAGTATTCACATGGCTCACAAGGCCATCACACATCTTGTCACCTCTCACTAGGCAACAACTTATTCACATGGCTCACAAGGCCATTGCACATCTTGTCACCTCTCACTAGGCAACAACTTATTCACATGTCTCACAAGGCCATTAAACATCTTGTCACCTCTCACTAGGCAACAACTATTAGGGTTAGGGTTTCCCTTTATTGCCAAATAGGGTTTCAAGTTCATATTATTAATTCAAACCCTAATTCATTGCTCCACACATATAGGAGCAAACATTGATATCATAAGTATTCAATCATACTTATTTATTATCATCATTTATCATTAAATGATCATCAACACAAGGTATGAGTTTCTCTCTCATCCTTACCAGAGAATGATTACATCATACTTTATTAACTAGGCTAAACCCTTTCTCAAGGTATGTTAGCCTACACTTATCAAACTGCATTAATCTCATTACATCTCAATGTAACAATTGACATGACACACTTCATGTGTTACTCATCCAAGTATATTGGATTTAAGGTGTATCAACATTGAAGTGATGGATGTGATATCTATCATGTCTTGATATATCACTTCCCTCATCAATTTTAAAATACTTAATTTCATCAACTTATCTTGTATTAGGGTATGTACCATCCTAATACTTTATGCATTATCTCATCACATTTATCATGTGATGTATTGATCATAAGTCACACAATTGAATTATTCAACCATCATTAATGATATGGACTCATCTCGGGTTAAGGTATAAGGTTATCCATTAACAACCACTATGGGTGCTTCACCTATCAAGGTATTAGCCACACCATTACTTGGTGCTACACAAATCACTCCTAAGAGTGTCTTACTCTCACCTTTACAAGGTATATAGGGTTAAATCATATGCATGTGTTCACCATATCGGGTTGTAGGTGTCTAGATACCACTGTATCGGGTTGGAGGTGTATGAACACTCACCATATCAGGTTAGGATTTGCACTTGTCTCCATATCGGGCATGAGGTACCTTCTTGACCTCATATCGGACACAAGGTATATGTATGTGTCTCCCATGATACTTGTGAGGTATCAACCCATCACCATGTCGGGCTAGAAGTACATTCAATCACCCTATCGGGCTAGTCACCATCTAGGGTTAGCCATGATGGGTTAGGGTTACCATATCATCTAGGGTTGTGTATCGTGCAACCCTATCGTGCAACCATGTCATGCAACCATGTCGTGAAACCATGTCATGTGACAATGTATATCATGCAACCATGTGTGTCGTGCAATAACACTTGTTACTCTTCACTTATATCGGGTTACCCAAATTAGGGTTTCTTATCATCTTACAAGAATACAATTAACCTTGTATCGTGCATGGAGTCTATTCTAGACTCCCTATCATGCAAGCATCTTATGCAACATCTTGTGCAAGACATATCGGGCAAGTCATACCTATATCGGGTTATAACTACTTGTATTTATACTTGAATCTGATATCACTTTTACAAAGTGAAACCATCTTCTTCAAGCTCTAGACCTTTGTTATAACTGATATAAATCATGGTAACAGGTCTAAGAAACTACTAGAACTCATAATTTCATCAACTATTTCAGGAAATTTCAGTATTAAAAGTATTTCACTAATTATAACAATTTAGGTGAAGAATAATAACATGGTTGAGTTCAAGTTATATAACCCGCCTTAAGAACCACTTCAAAGCTTCAAGATCCAAAGATCCATATTCCTAAGGTTTAAGATGACTTTATCAAAGGTCCAAGGCTCGTTCACAACTCCTTCATATACAAGGAATCACCATGGATAAGCAATTGGTGAAGAAGAAAAGAAAGGTAGATCATAACCCTAATTCAATGCTTCAATTCCAGCTTGAAGACAACTATATCTTACCTTAGGGTTACGTTTTGAGTTCCTTAGCTTCTTGGCCGACACCCTACCACTATTGGGCTATATGGACTTCCTCTTGGCCGACACAGCTTTTCTTGTGGCCGATACCCCCTCACTTGTGGTCAAAATCCCTTCAATTGGCTGATAACAACTTGCTATGGGTAATATCAACATGCTATGGCCGATATACTTGCTATGGCTGATACCCAAGGCTTATGCATGATACCCTTGTGCTCTTACACGATATTCCACCCCTCTTGCATGATATGATACTCACTTGCATGATACGGCACGCACTTGGGGTCAAAACACTTCACTCTATGGCCGATATCACCCTATATGGTCGATATCACCTACTTCGGCGATATGGTCTTGCCATGGGCGATATCCCAAGGCCCATGCACGATACCACAGAATCCTTTCACGATATGGGAGCTCTATGCACGATACCTTAGGGTAGGAGGGTGGTAAGGGTCGCAAAATTGCACCAAGGGGTGAAACTAGGGGTATATATACTTGTTGATCATGAAGAAAGGCAAAAATGAGGTGTCAACATTTTGAGCTAGTAGGTGCCACGTGTCATGCATGGGTGACACGTGTAAATGCATGCATAAACATTTATATTGACATTCAAAAAGGTTTAGGATCATCTGGAGATGCAAATTCATCCATTACTTATCCATTTGGATAAGTCATCTAGGTGTAATCACTATTTTAAATCAAACTGATACACTTTTTCTAAGGAAACTTGTTGGATGTCACACCTCACCTCCTTGAGGTGCTTTGCACGATATAGACTTTGTCAAGAGTTCAAAAAAAACGATATGAGTCTTGTCCTATGGCTCCTTGGCTGATAGGCACTCATATATAAGCTTTTTCAACTTGATACAACTAAAGTTAAGCTTTCATATTCAACCCTTTTCTTGGTCATTTCATCACCAAAAGTACCATCACCCATTATGGATTCAAACATGGTGTCTCCTTCTTTATCTCTCCTCTAACTTATACATAGAGGAAGTAGGAACACTCTAGAGGTGGTAATTTGCATAAAACCACACATTTTGGGTAAATTACAATTTGTACCAAAATTGGCACACAATGCTCCAACATTGTTCAAACAAGTTCAAACTTGGAATTTAGGCTTTCCACAAGCCACCACTTAGCATCATTCTCTCTATTATGATGGTAAAACATATAAGGCACATTCAACATGTGACATTTTTCATTATAGCCCCTCAATTTGGGTAAATTGCACTTTGGTCCAAAATAAAGGAAAATTGCTCAAACAACATTCAATCGGGACCAAACTTGAAACTTAAACTCTACAAGAGTCTTAATTACTTTTCAAAAGATTAGATCAAGTTTGTAACCAACTTTCTTAATAAAAACTTCCAGGGTTAAGCCATAACCCAGGTCAGGGGTATTACAATTATAAACCCCCAACAAGGATTTCGTCCCCGAAATCCCAGGTAAAGGAAGACATATATTATTCATTCATCATACCATCAAGTCTCCACATAAAATCTTAATGTCATGGAGATGACATAGAACTTTGATCAACACAAAGTTCTTCCACATAGAGTTATCATTGAATCTGTCACACAGGGCACATATTCCACTGTCTTTTTCATTATTGACTGTAGAGTCAACTATGTGTCAGGTAATGCTTTTCTTAGTCAGAGAAACATCATACATACCTTATTTAACTCAGGTGTCAAACCTTACTGATTTTTCACCTTTCTCAACTTATAACTTTATGTGACAGGATTCTTGATTCTAGGGAGTCTCCCATACTCCTCATTTAACATTTCACTTTTAAAGGAAAGATTAGAGTTATGTTCTGTCACCCACTTGTGATTACAAGTATTATCATGCATCTGTTGTGCCATCTAATCTGCTGACACAACATTAATCTTTCTTACTACTTTTACCAACTATCTCATTAGTTTTACATTCTCTTGTCATAAGGGGAGGTTACTTATCAATTAAGAACTTGTCTTAGAGGTATCTTTAGATGTTATATATAAGATGCCTTAACAGATCTAGATAGGGGTATTCTAAGAAATTATTTTTAGCTTGATAAGATTTTTCACAATGGTTTTACAATTGTTCCTTCAATTAGTACATCCTTATCAATGTTATGTTCATGCGGAGCATAAACCCCTAACATGTGATGTCCATACTATTTTATGTAACTAGACTGATTTCAAAGTTGTCCATACCGCGTAACCAACATAAATCATCTAATTAGGAGTTTATGTTTTCACTTTCTCATACCACCTGACACTTCTTAGATACCAGGATTCCTTACTTTGATATCTATCACATGTGTCAAAAAACTCATCACATCCTCATCTTTCTTTCATTTTGGGACATTACTTGTTACACATATCTTTATCTTGGAACCAAAGTCCAAGACAAACTGATACTTTTCTAAGTATCCATCAATTGAACATTTTTAACTTATGCACATCAAGTGTCATGTCCCTGAAGGGAAAGAACACAAAGGAACATATTCCTTTCTTTGTTATTGTCTAACATGTTCATGAGCATTTTGTGATTTTATCACATTTCCCATTTCCACATCATGGGAAAAGATCTTTACTATTCACACATGCTTTATCAGACAGGGATCATATCCCTTGTCCTCATTGTCTTTATCATGAGAATTATTCTTTTTACTTCCTCAGATACACATATTGATCTGAGATCATCTCAGATTCAATTTACTGCACTTAGGATGTGATATAAATGTCCATACCATATTTCCAGTTTCATTATACTGACTAGATTGTCTCAAAATGACTACTTGATCAGAGTAATCAGAAAGATAACAGTCTAAGAGTTCCATACTCACCTTATCTCCAATAATTATATACCTGGCCAGGGTATACAAGTACCAGGATTAGATAGTATGCACCTTATGTACTTTCATATTCCTTACTTTTTGTATCATCACAAGCATAGGATTTAGCATTCCTAGATTTTCTCCAAGAATTACCTCTATACCTCATCCTCTTTCACACGGATAAGAACAATTATAAAGCATTTAAAAGAATACTGAACAAAATATAAATTCTAGTTCTCATATTTATTCCCTATGTCCCCATAGGACAATCAATAGGGAAATCCGTAACAGCAATCCTTTTTATGATTATCATATAATCATCAAGATAAGGCATATCAAAATGAAAGGATCTATATAACTGTTATCCCTCGCGGTCATCTACCACTTTAGGTTGACTCAACACATAAAGTCTAGTTGTTTCATGTTGTTGCTTTTGCTTTTTCACATTATTGGGTTGTAACTTTCATAAGCCTTGTCGAGTCTACCTCGGTTGTTGAGTCATTTCCTCCCTTCTTTTTGAACAAAAGAGTTTCATATGCTCAACATGTCCATAACTATAGCATGTCTTATTCTCATATCATGGTCTTATCAGTCTCATTACCGATGTATAAGCTAAGCCATGAGTTCTTATAGGTGGAAAGTTAGGACCTTTGCCTTTACTTAGTGGCTACTGCCCTGGTACACTAGGCATTTATTGCATTGGTGGCACCAAAAACTTTGTCTTTTTAAAACAACTAGGCACATGTCTCTAGAATTGTAGAGACCTTTCCTTATTTCTCAACTTATTGCCCCATCTTGGGCATTACCATCGCAGATATATTATCTGTCTATACTTATGGAAGAGTCTATTTTCTTGCCATATGCTAATCCTTCTGGAATTTTTTCACTGTTCCAACATGACTATGTCATTCAGGAACCTTTTCAAAGCCCAAAGTTTCTACAATGACGACTGGTAACCTAGGTTGTAATGCTAGTATCCAGTCTACTATATGCATCATTGTTGTCCTAACCTGCCCAATAAGAGCATAAACATAGGATTCTCTATCCTGATCGGGTCATGATGGGAATTCTCAAGCACTCATTCTTCTCTTGCTTGATCCCTTGCACCCTTTCCTGGTGAAACAACATTACCCTCAACAATGTGATCCTCGTGTTCTCCAGTCATTTTTCAACTTCACCCTTTCTTCTGCACAAGCAGAAGTCACTATAGGGTATACTGGAGGACACTAACACAGACTCAACACCTCAGTCCTATGTCTCTATAGACTCAGTGAACCTTAAGATCTGATACCAAAACTGTAACGATCGACAATCAAATCGATACTAATTAAGCAGAACTAAACATAAACAACATATTAAAAAAATCACTAAAAATTAAAACCATTTTTCAAAAAGATCCATTCCAAAGAAAACTCTTACTGAAAGGTCCAAAACCTTATATACATCATTATTCACATTGTACTTATCTGGTACATCTCATATCGAGAATAACATATAACAGTTGCTTTACCAAACTATACATAAGAAACATAAAACCTCGAGGCACATAAGCCAAAATCTCTTATTGACCATAAAACCAGCACATACTAAATCCAAGGACCTGAGAGTACAGAGACGACACATAGGACTCATATCTACAAGACATGACAGACAATACACTCAACATGAGCTGTCACTGCTACCTCAGCTATTGTTCTTCCTCAGCAGAAAGGTCTTCACCTCCTTGTGCACGTCCACCTAAAAATTTGGGTCCCACAGGGGTGAGACAATTGTAATTGTCCCAGCGAGAGATATAACTCTCCGCCGACCATATTATTATCACAGATTAAAGCATTTATAAACTGAGCAGAGGTTCTTATTATATTAACAGGCAGGATTAATCACTGTATAAACAAAATGAAGTAATCTCCTTTCTTAAGGAGAACATTGCATCTACCCATGGTAGAATTATCAATCATCTATCTGCCTTGCAAGGAATGTAAAGAAACATAAATAACATCTATCCACTAAGGATGCATAAAATAAATGTAACATCAGCCAATGATTTTCGTATTCAATCCTTAAGCAAACATGCTATACGGCTGATTACATTTTACAATCACACTTATGCCCTAGGGAAGTGAGTCGTACCGCTCAAATCCAACTGACCATTGCGAAGTCAAAATTGGTACCATACAAGGTCCATGGAAGATCTGGACTCCATGACCTCCCACATCTCGGTCAGTGTGAGGCCACAAGCAGGACCACAGTCTCTTGCTTAAGTTCCCTTAGTCACACAAGGTCAGGCTACCCTCTGTCTAGCCCACCTTGGTATAGGTGTCGGTGCTAGTGAATCGAGCCACGGGCCAGTTCACTGTGCTCCCTGAGCCATGAACGCATTCATGCTCTATCACACTGAGCCATGCGCCTATTCACCATGCTCTTATCACACTGAGCCACGGGCCTGAAACTGTGCTATGGAGTCTACAATCGAAGTTGTACTCTAACCTTCCTATTTGTGGCTAGGAGCAACCCCGCATATTCAACAATATGCGCTCCGGATTAACACGTAGGAGAACCCGTTTCACCATCACCAGCTGCTGACGATGATGGATCTATGGCTAGGGCACTACATGATAAAATTCCACTTGATTAATTAAGTGCATTACCATATTCTTTTAGCATCAGTCAAGTTTTCACACATGAATTATTATGACAAATGCTACAAAGATAGGTATAATACATCTATCACGTACTTTTCAAATCTTTAAAACACATGATACTTGGGATCTCAGTCCCTTATCACATTACTAGGAATTCTCATCCCTTCTAATAATCATTATCATGATTCCTGGATATGGGTATTCAAACCCTTATATCATCACATAACATTGTTACTTCTATAACAGATAACCATTACCTCTAGGTCCTCAGACCAAGTTATTCATTTCACTTGTTGTGTAAGTATTCACATGGATCACAAGGCCATCACACATCTTGTCACCTCTCACTAGGCAACAACTTATTCACATGGCTCACAAGGCCATTGCACATCTTGTCACCTCTCACTAGGCAACAACTTATTCACATGGCTCACAAGGCCATTAAACATCTTGTCACCTCTCACTAGGCAACAACTATTAGGGTTAGGGTTTCACTTTATTGCCAAATAGGGTTTCAAGTTCATATTATTAATTCAAACCCTAATGCATTGCTCCACACATCTAGGAGCAAACATTGATATCATAAGTATTCAATCATACTTATTTATTCTCATCATTTATCATTAAATGATCATCAACACAAGGTATGAGTTTCTCTCTCATCCTTACCAGAGAATGATTACATCATACTTTATTAACTAGGCTAAACCCTTTCTCAAGGTATGTTAGCCTACATTTATCAAACTGCATTAATCTCATTACATCTCAATGTAACAATTGACATGACACACTTCATGTGTTACTCATCCAAGTATATTGGATTTAAGGTGTATCAACATTGAAGTGTTGGATGTGATATCTATCATGTCTTGATATATCACTTCCCTCATCACTTTTAACATACTTAATTTCATCAACTTATCTTATATTAGGGTATGTCCCATCCTAATACTTTATGCACTAGCTCATCACATTTATCATGTGATGTATTGATCATAAGTCACACAATTGAATTATTCAACCATCATTAATGATATGGACTCATCTCGGGTTAAGGCATTATTGGTATAAGGTTTTCCATTAACAACCACTCTGGGTGCTTCACATATCAAGGTATTAGCCACACCATTACTTGGTGCTACACAAATCACTCCTAAGAGTGTCTTACTCTCACCTTTATAAGGTATATATGGTTAAATCATATGCATGTGTTCACCATATCGGGTTGTAGGTGTCTAGATACCACTGTATCGGGTTGGAGGTGTATGAACACTCACCATATCAGGTTAGGATTTGCACTTGTCTCCATATCGGGCATGAGGTACCTTCTTGACCTCATATCGGACACAAGGTATATGCATGTGTCTCCCATGATACTTGTGAGGAATCAACCCATCACCATGTCGGGCTAGAAGTACATTCAATCACCCTATCGGGCTAGTCACCATCTAGGGTTAGCCATGACGGGTTAGGGTTACCATATCATCTAGGGTTGTGTATCGTGCAATCCTATCGTGCAACCATGTCATGCAACCATGTCGTGAAACCATGTAATGCAACCATGTATATCATGCAACCATGTGTGTCGTGCAATAACACTTGTTATTCTTCACTTATATCAGGTTACCCAAATTAGGGTTTCTTATCATCTTACAAGTATAAAATTAACCTTGTATCGTGGATGGATTCTATTCTAGACTCTCTATCATGCAAGAATCTTATGCAACATCTTGTGCAAGACATATCGAGCAAATCATACCCATATCGGGTTATAACTACTTGTATTTATACTTGAATCCGATATCACTTTTACAAAGTGAAACCATCTTCTTCAAGCTCTAGACCTTTGTTATAACTGATATAATTCATGGTAACAGGTATAAGCAACTACTAGAACTCATAATTTCATCAACTATTTCAGGAAATTTCAGTATTAAAAGTATTTCACTAATTATAACAATTTAGGTGAAGAATAATAACATCGTTGAGTTCAAGTTATATAACCCACCTTAAGAACCACTTCAAAGCTTCAAGCTCCAAAGCTCCATGTTCCTACGGTTGAAGATGACTTTATCAAAGGTCCAAGGCTCATTCACAGCTCCTTCATATACAAGGAATCACCATGGATAAGCAATTGGTGAAGAAGAAAAGAAAGGTAGATCATAACCCTAATTCAATGCTTCAATTCTAGCTTGAAGACAACTATATCTTACCTAAGGGTTACGTTTTGAGTTCCTTAGCTTCTTTTCCGACACCCTACCACTCTTGGGCGATATGGACTTCCTCTTGGCCGACACAGCTTTTCTTGTGGCCGATACCCACTCACTTGTGGTCAAAATCACATCAATTGGCCGATAACAACTTGCTATGGGTAATATCAACATGCTATGGCCGATATACTTGCTATGGCTGATACCCAAGGCTTATGCATGATACCCTTGTGCTCTTGCACGATATGCCACCCCTCGTGCATGATATGATACTCACTTGCATGATATGGCACTCACTTGGAGTCAAAACACTTCACTCTATGGACGATATCACCCTATATGGCCGATATCACCTACTTGGGTGATATGGTCTTGCCATGGGCGATATCCCAAGGCCCATGCACGATACCATAGCATCCCTTCACGATATGGGATCTCTATGCATGATACCTTAGGGTAGGATGGTGGTAAGGGTCGCAAAATTGCACCAAAGGGTGAAACTAGGGGTATATATACTTGTTGATCATGAAGAAAGGCAAAAATGAGGTGTCAACATTTTGAGCTAGTAGGTTCCATGTGTCATGCATGGGTGACACGTTTACATGTATGCATCAACATTTATCTTGACATGCAAAAAGTTTTAGGATCATATAGAGATGCAAATTCGTCCATTTCTTATCCATTTGGATAAGTCATCTAGGTGTAATCACTATTTTAAATCAAACTGATACAATTTTTCTAAGGAAACTTGTTGGCCGTCACACCTCACCTCCTTGAGGTGATTTGCACGATATAGACTTTGCCAAGAGTTTAAAAAAACGATATGAGGATTTTCCTATGGCTCCTTGGCCGATAGGCACTCATATATAAGCTTTTTCAACTTGATACAACTCAAGTTAAGCTTTCATATTCAACCCTTTTCTTGGTCAGTTCATCACCAAAAGTACCATCACCCATAATGGATTCAAACATGGTGTATCCTTATTTCTCTCTCCTCTAAATTATACATAGAGGAAGTAGGAACACTCTAGAGGTGGTAATTTGCATAAAAACCCCACATTTTGGGTAAATTACAATTTGTACCAAAATTGGCACACAATGCTCCAGCATTGTTCAAACAAGTTCAAACTTGGAATTTAGGCTGTCCACAAGCCACCACTTAGCATCATTCTCTCTCTTATTATGCTAAAACATATAAGGCACATTCAACATGTGACATTTTGCATTATAGTCCCTCAATTTGGGTAAATTGCACTTTGGTCCAAAATAAAGGAAAATTGCTCAAACAACATTCAATCGGGACAAAACTTGAAACTTAAACTCTACAAGAGTATTAATTACTTTTCAAATGATTAGATCAAGTTTGTAACCAACTTTCTTAAGCAAAACTTCCAGGGTTAAGCCATAATCCGGGTCAGGGGTATTACAGGCGGCATGCTACTTACCCGACATAGAGTCTTGCTCGTCACAATACGACCGAAAAGGCCACCCTTCACTACAGTAACATGTTAGAGCTTTTACCCGTCACGATCTAGCGAGAATCACTCGCAACCCAGACACGACGGCCCCCACCAACCTATTTTGGGCAATGGACGTATTGGCCCTCTCACAAAGCCAAGAGGGCGAAGCAGACAAAGGACACGTGGCCCAACGAGGACCGCAACCCCCACCATCCGCTGCCTATAAATAGATGCTACAGGACTTCGATGGGACATGTGGGAATGGGACAAGAGCTAACTTCGGAGCAAAAAGGAGCTAGTGCCCCGAGTTCCCAAGCATGTCAGGCGATACTAAGTGAGCACACACCTGACCCAAGAGGGGCGGGAGGTCACTTAGAACTTGTCCCGGTAGCCGCAACATCACCATACGACAGAGAAGGCCACCCCAATGTGTCGGGTCTCTAGATGGGCCTCAAGACGAGACGGTTCACCCTTCTATACCCAATACAAGGAACCCGAGAACCTAAGTGCTTTCTAACCCAACACGGCATCTAACCTTATATGGACTACCCATCACAGTGTGTCGCCCGACATGGCTGGCTGCTCGACACAGCCATATTGGGTAGGAAGTCCTTTCCCGATTTGCCCTTACTCATCGCGGCTCAAGACCCGACACGGTCGAGAGCCCGACATGGGCGTATCGGGTAGGGTTCATGCCTGGTACCGGGTTGGCAGAAACCTTAGGGGTCCACTGTTGTATGTCGACCTCCTACGTCAAGGAGGCTGACACCTATCTTCCCTTTCTTAGCATTTTACTTTCACTTACTTATGCATAATAACTAAAACCTCTTCATATATATATATATATATATATATATATATATATATATATATATATATATATATATATATATATATGTATATATATAAGCTTATTGGAATCTGTGGAGATTTATCTCATATTATTCACTGTATGGTTCCTTTTTGTTGGATGATCTCTTTATAGCATCTGAACTCTAGTCTCTTTTTTTGGATTGTACTTTTGATTAGCTATTGAATCGTGTTTCTCGGTTGGACTCCCTTGAGAGAGGAAAGTCTCAACTCTAGAGTTTGGTCTGATCCGGGTGTATGAGAGTACCCAGGATTAGGGCTGCCACGGCTTATCTTTCCACTCTGGTATATGTTTAGTACTCTTGAGAGAGAGAATTGATGCATAACTAGAGGCATCCCCTTTGAGAGAAGAAGGTACAAGATGTTTTCCGCTGCCGCTTGCTATGCTTAAGTTTTCTTCCTTTGTGCTTTACCCTAGCAATAGTTTTATCTCCTCAGTTTCCAATATACAAAACCCTTATAAAAATTGCTAAATCTTAAACTTTAATCTTTCTGGTAACTCCCTTTGGAGATAGGCTTTTAGTTTATTTCTTTAAGATTTTTTCATATTACAACAACTCTACCTTTTTACCCCTTTTGATGTGCTTAGACAAGTAAAACTTGAGTTCCGAAGCGTCGTTATTCCTATCCCTATGTTCGACCCCGAACTACTTCGAAACTGTGCTAGTTGCAGGTGTCTTAAACATTCATGTATTATAATTTTAAAAGTCTGATAACCCAGACATGACTCCATTCTTGGACCCACATTTAAGGCTCGTCAATGAGATACTTCTTCATTTGATTAAGCCAACTTGAAGTGTTAGACGAATAAGATGCTTTTAGTTTTTTAAGGAAAAAAAGAGGATATGGCATGCAAAACGACATCAAATTGTAGAAGCAATGTGGCATATTTTTGTGATTTCCATTTTGGAGCAAACAAACTTGTCGGTTTGTGGCATAATGGAAATGTGCATCATTGAATCCAGGTCGGAAATTTCCAAAAGGGTTAAATTTTGGGCACGTTCACACGTAGTGACGCACGCCCGAAACCAGCCCCCAATCCATCTTTCAAACCACCTCCACGTGGCAGATGGTGATTGGGTAGTTTTTTTGAAATTATGCAATAGGCAAAAAATTTTGGTTTGCTTATAACTTTTAAACTGTAATGGATTTTTAATGAAATAAAAACCATTCAATTCGTTATGAAAAATGCAATCTAACAAGACTAATCTTGACATATTTTTGAATAAAAAGTATAAAAATAATATACATAGGTTAATTGACACCCAAAGATGGTTCATTGACGCCTAGAAATGATTCATTGACACCCAATGTATAAAAATGACGCCCAAGTAAATATTGTATGTGCTAAATCACATCTAAGGTAACTGACAACCAAACACTTAAGGTAATTCACAATCAAAAACAAGATAAGGTCACCTATAAATGACTATTCACACCCAAAGATGGTTAAATGACACCTAAAATGGTTCATTGACACCCAGAAGTATAAATATGACACCCAAATAAGGTATTGACAACCAAAAATAACATAACAATGCACAAATAAGTTTGTTTGACACTAAATTTTTTTAGAAATTTTTGGGCGTCATTTAGCCATCTTTGGGTGCTATTTAACTATTTTTAGACGCTATGGCGCCCATAAATGTCTATTGACACCCAAAAATGGTTAATTGAGTATTGACACCCAGAATATAAAGATGACGTCTAAATAAATTATTGATAACTAAAACAACATAATGACGCTCAAATAGGTTTGTTTGACACATAAGAACTACTAAATGGCGTCTAAAATGGTTCATTGACACCCAGAAGTATAAAGACGCCTATAAATGGCTATTGACAATCAAAAATGGTTAATTGAGGCCCAAGATGGTTCATTGACACCCAAAAGTATAAAATTGATACCCAAATTTGGGCGCCATTTAACCATTTCTGGGCTCTATTCAACCATTTTTAGACACTATGACGTCCATAAATGGCTATTGATACTAAAACATGGTTAATTGACGCCCAAAATGGTTTATTGACACCTAAAAATATAAATATGGCACCCAAATAAAGTATTGACAATCAAAACAACATAATGACGCCTAAATAGGTCTGTTTGACACCTAAGAAGTACTTAATGGCGCCCAAAATGATTCATTGACACTCAGAAGTATAAAGACGCCTATAAATGGCTATGGACTCCCAAAATGATTAATTGATGTCCAAAATAGTTCATAGATACCCAAAAGTATAAAATAATGCCCAAATAAGATATTGACAACTAAAAGCAACGTATTTTTATATTTTTTTTGTTAAAAAATATATCAATATTAGATTTATTGGAATGTATTTTTCATAATGAATCTAAAGATTTTTGTTTCGTTAAAAAATTCATCACGGTTTAAAAGTTATAAGCAAAACAAATGTATTTATCCATTACACAACGTCCACCAACTCATCTAATTAAAACTCGTCACGTCATACACCCAAATCAGCTTCTCCCCAAATAAAACCACCCACTAAAAGTTAAAACCACACATCCAAAAAGGTAAAACTTCTCAATTTTTCCAAAAGTATTCTTCCCTTCGTGCTTGACGAGGGCCAGCGCGTGACACATATCGCGCGTAACCGGATCATTTTCGTTTCCAAAATGTGGTGGGATGATTTGGTAGTGTAGCAGTAGGCGCAGTACGGTCAATAGTAGACCACGTGTACAGTAACAATAGAAAACAATATCCCGACACACACATCCATGCTTGGTCATGCCACAAGGGGGAGGGACAGTAGGAGGACTGACCTTATTAACTTGAAACGCGCCAACCCGCCCGCCTGCCAAGTTGAGAGTTGGATCGTAGCTGGAACACAGCCATCAATGACCAGAAATGATGATGACGATGATGAACCGATGATGGTTGTAGCATGTGTTGTCTTGGGCTGCGTTGTTCTTGTTGCTGAGTAGTGATGCGATGATAGGAGAGATGGAAACTGAAGCCAGCAGAGCTTCTATGATCCACGACAATCCACCGCCCACCAATCCATAGTTGTGATAATATCATCCTAAAACAATGATTTGAAAACCCATGAAAACACTCGTAAACCTCCCACAGAATTGCAACATGCTTGGCAGTTGCAGTTGAGTAGTTTTGGGTTCTCCTGTCCTTTGTCCTCCCCTCCCCCACATAAAGCTAGGCATGTCTGCTGTATTCATAAAAAATTGGATTGAATCTGTGCATTTATGGGGGACCTTGTCGTCCATCCACATCAAGGAGAAGGAATTACTAGGCCCGGGAGGCTGTGTGTGTGTGGTGTGTGTTGGGGGGGGGGGGGGGGGGGAGATGAAATTCTAAATAGAGTAAGAGTAGGAGAAGGAATTACCAGGCCCAGGAGGCTGTGTGTGTGTGTGGTGTGTGTTGGGGGGGGGAGAGATGAAATTCTAAATAGAGTAAGAGTAGGAGAAGGAATTACCAGGCCCAGGAGGCTGTGTGTGTGTGTGGTGTGTGTTGGGGGGGGGGGAGATGAAATTCTAAATAGAGTAAGAGTAGGAGAAGGAATTACCAGGCCCAGGAGGCTGTGTGTGTGTGTGTGTGTGGTGTGTGTAGATGAAATTCTTACTGTAAATAAATAGAGTAAGAGTTTGGTTGAAACCTTTTAGCATAAGGTAGGAATAGAACCCAGACTCCTTTGATGCAGAGTCAGCGTGGTTAGAACAGAAGAAGAGGTTGATTTGTGAGAGGTTAGGCAAGGGGGCATGCAGGCAGGAAGTGACAAACTACTGGTTGCACTCTCCAGTTCACTCCCACCAAGTGGCATGCCTACTAAAGTGGGCTATGCTACAGAACAGGACAAGCAAAGCATAAAAAGCATGTTCTACTCCTGTAACAAGAATCTCATCGGTCGCCCTTTGTCGTCATCTCCGTTTTAGGTACTGCCTTTGAAGAGTGAGCAGTAGAATCTCTTGGAAATATACAGTGATCGTCATTTGGATGTCCATGATCTGGTGACGGCTAATTACTTGATTAGTTAGATGATGAAGCCGATTAATGTGATCATAGAATAGTCCGGTGACAGCTAATTACTTGATTAGTTAGATGATGAAGCCGATTAATGTCATCATAGAATAGTCCGGTGACAGCTAATTACTTGATTAGTTAGATGATGAATCAGTAGTGAAGATGTCACCATAGAATAGTTGGGGATTCTCAGTTGCGTGAAATGGCAGTTGCATAACAATAGTAGTAGAATGAAAACACTAGATGAATAGTCAAGCCGGTGGAATCGATTCACCGGCATGAATCAAATGGCTGGTCCCTCACTACCTCACTCTCCTTGTCTTAGTCGTTTTGAGCCTCTCTCTTGTCTTGTACGTACGACTAACAATAAACCAGTTGGATCTACCCTGCAACAGGGTGGGTGGGTTGAGAGGTTAATTAATGACGGTGGTGGAGTAGGAGGAGGGGGGAGGTGAGCTTGTAGGTACGGCTGGTTAATTAGCACAATGATTAAAAATGTTTAGGATGTCGCTATGCAGCATCGCTCGAGGATGAAGATGCGCCTGTGCGGGTCACTCCTGCAGCTGGTAATCGCCTTTTGGATCATCCCCTGGCGGCGGTTCTTGAACGTACTAGTAGTACTAGTGTCCTGCGTCGACGGCGCGGGGCGCACGTGCCTTCCTCCGTTACCCCACCCAAACTCCACTTCCTCGGCAACACCAGAACCCGTGCTGCTGGTGCTGGCGCGCTCTGCCCCGACGGACCACTTGGTAGTGCTCCTTTGCGGCTGCGGAACATGCATAGGCGGCGGGCCTTGTCGTCCTTGAAAGATCTCGCTGTATTCACCCCGTTTCTCCCCTGCTGGTACAGTTCCTCCAACGTCAGCTCCTGTATCGACACTTGGTGGTGGGAGCAGCTTGTCATCGTCTTCATCGTCGACGACTCCGCCAACAAACTTGTTGATGACAAGCGACGATCGCCTGACCTTCACACCGCCGCTCAGTGGCTGTGGCTGTCTGCTCACTTTCACCTCCACAACGATTCCTCTGTCCACAACCTCCACCTCTTCCTCCGCCTCTTCTTCAATCAACCCCTGCGATTCTTCATCCAATCCACTGATGACATCCGAGTCACCCTCCTCGTTAGTATCTCTGACTAGTACTCCGGTGGCATGCCCGCCTGCTTCCTCCCCTGTTTCCGCCACATCTTCGTCGTCATACTGCCCATCCAACAATCGGACTTGTTCCTCTTCTTGTAGTTCTTGTTCCTTTTCCGCAGCAGCAGGAGCGGCAGCTGGGTAGACCTCTTCGAAAGACGGCTCAATGAAGGTGAGAAGCAGCCTCCCACCTTCCCTCTTGCAATGGAGGTAGTTCTGTGACGGCACGGGGATGGCCTGGAGAACCAACCGCCCGTCTTCCCTGTGTGACCTCATCCGGACACAGGGGCCGTCACGTCGGGAGATGGAAGGCAGAGGAGGCGGGAACGACCTCGTTGGCTGACGCCTCCCGAGGGAGCAGTGGTAGTTCACGGAGAGGAGCTCCTTCTTTGCCGATGCCACCTCTTCTTGTTCTTCTTCTTGCTGCTCTTGTTGTTCGACATCGTGGTCGCACTCCTCCTCCTCGTCGACGTCCGACATCACCGACTCCGTAGGCGACCGGCAAGGCGATGACCACCAAGAAGAAGAAGAAGAAGACAAGGACGACGACGACGACTGGGAGGAGAAGCAGTCGTCGAGGAAGTCCGAGAAGCACTGGTCGGACCCGGTCTCGGATCCGAGGCTCTCGGTGCACACCTCCAGGCTCTTCTGGCTGAGGCAGCTGGAAGACCTCCGCATCATCGGGTGCACGTATGATGCCGTCGCCTGCTGCGGCGGAGGAGAAGAAGGCGACGTAATAGAATCGGGAACTTTGACGCTGGCCGGCGGCTTGGCGTCCTGGATGGAGCTCCACATGTCGAATTTGGGATTGGACGTTACCGACCAAGGGCAGACTTCGCGGGCTGAGATCGTCATGTCGAGGAAACGGCTGTCGTTACTGCAGGGAGGATATATATATATATATAAGGGTACGCACATCAGCAAAACCGCGTATAATGAGCAAGAAGGCGATTAGACGACGACGAAGAGGAAGAGACGAGGGTGTGCGGGCATTGGGCGACGGAACGTGGGAGAGAGGAAGGGAGTACGAAGAAGGGTAGATTGTCTTGGGAGTGGGAAAGAAGCAAGTAGACGAGTGGGGCTTTAAATAGGGGAAGAAACTCCAACAAAACAACAAGAAAGAATTTCTTTAAAAAAATGTTGAGATAGCAACTGAAAGTGAGAGCGAAACAGGCACCACAAGCTAATATGCCCGATCTGTAGATGAGATAAACGATGGGGAATGGCGTACGCTGAAACCACGGAAAAAAAAAAATGATGTTGCTGTATTGGTTACCTCGATGGGAGTAGTGATCCTCGTCGTAGCCCCCTGAGGGAGGGCGCAGGCGAAGGGCGATGTCTGTCTCTGTTCAAGTTCTAACCACAGAAGAGAAGAGGGACTGCTTATCACCACGACTGAGAAGAAGAGAGAAACCCTGGCCTTCACGACAAACAGTCAGAAGAAGCAGCTTATCTCGTATTATCTTACTACTATTCTCTCAATCCTCAAGCTACCACACGCGACACACATTCAGACATGGTTTGGTTCCTGGGGAAACACACACACCAGAGGAGGAGATGCCGATGTGGAGGGATGGAAGTGTGGTTGGAGGGGTATTTGTAGTGTTGGCTCATCACTCCTTCACTTGCCGCCTCCTCCACTCACAGGCTCACCACCCTCCTCCCTCTCCCAAAAAGCCTCTCGTCATTGTTTTGCTTATGTTGTTACTTCGTGTTGTGCGTGTGCGAATGTTTGTGGGGGCATCGATGGGTCCTCACCACCACCAACATCTCAATTCCCCCTTTTACCCTTTTCTGCCCTCCCAACTCACACATTCCTAAGTCATGATGCAAACAAAGCCCAACCAGTTTTGCTCGATAAGGATATGTGGGTGTTGTTCAAATGTTAATATAATCATCAACACTTAACCTAAGTAAACTGGGTGAGTGTGGGTCACAACACTTAACCAGTTTGGTTCGTCACAGGTGTTGGTCAGTCTGCGGTTTCAAATGGTACATTACAAAAGATCATTCAACAAACCAAACTTTTCCGTTTTCAGGGTGACGATTTCCAATTCAACAACTTTGTAGCAACATTCTCAGATAGAAAAAGCATGCCTCGGCCTGTCCTTTACATAAGTGTTGGTCAATCTGCGGTTTAAAATGGTACATTACAAAAGATTCAACAAAAACAAAATTTTCTGTTTTCAGGGTCACGATTTCCAATTCCGTAATCTTTGTACCAGCATTCACGGTTTTGAAAAAATCATCGTCTACCAAGAAGATTCTACTAAACCAATTGTCTTTGTGGCATGAACAACCACAGACGGAAATATTCTCAAAGAAAATCTATCGCGGTGTATGGTGTGACCACCCTGCGAATCAGAGTAATCTGCCAATGACACATGGCAGATCACCTCGATCTATATGCCACACATGTGTGATGCATCAATGCAATTTGTCACCTTTACCAAAAGGTTTTATCCATAATTACGAACCCTAAAATCTATCTATAAATACTCCACCCTCCATATCCACTTTATTCATGGCCTCTTGACCCTTCTCAACCTAAAGGATCAACTATATTTCAGTGATCGACATCTTCATCACCAAGTTTGAATAACACTTTCCACGCGTCAAAGGGATGTGAATTTATCTTCTATTGTAATGATGGCTTCATCTCTCTCTTCTCATTTTATACTTGTTATTAATGTTATGAGCAAGTAGTCCTCTCTCTAGGGACCAGGGAGTAGCTCTAGTACCCATTTTGATTCTTGTTATTGTTTCTAATCCGATAGGAACCAATATATATTTTGAATCGAATGTTTAATGCTTGCAAACCTAGCTAATTTGACTGATTGTTTTGTATGTCTATCAGATCTTAGGTGTAGAGAAGTTTGAACTCAATATATAGAATATCATTCATTTCATGTTAAAACCTTAATGAGAACTTCAAATAGGTATTTTCTGAGGCCACAAATATATGATATCTAGGTAACATGACGACAACACTAGTACAGAAATGGTCTCTAGCGTCAATTTTTTAAAGCCTGCAGCGTCACTTTTTAACCGACGCCTAGGTGGGCGTCGCTACAGAATTTGGTCTATAGCGTCAGATTATTTAACCAAATAAAACCGACCTTACAGAGTAAACACCGACGCAAGAGGTTGTAAAAATTCTGACCTAGGCGAGAAAAAAGGAGCCTGTAAGATCGATTATTTCATAAAAACCGACCCTGTAAACGTTCTCGGTCGAGAATATTGTCGACCGAGAACGTTTACAGGGTCATTTTTTATGAAATAACCGACCCTAAAGATTGAATACCATTTTAGTGGTAACTCTCGATCGAGAAAATTGTCGACGGAAAACTCTCTATAAGGTCGATTTTTTGAAAAAATCGATCCTAAAGATTGAATAAAACATTTCAGTGTAAGACTCGGTCGAAAAACTTCTCAACCGGTAGTATTTCGATCGAGAAGTTTGTCGACCGAGTCTTACACTGAAATGTTTTATTCAATCTTTAGGGTCGGTATTTTTCAAAAAACCGACCTTATAGAGGACATGTAGACTCGGTTTTTTACAAAAACCGACGTTAGACGTTCTATTTCGGTCGAAAATTTTTCGACCGAAGAGTGTACAATGAATTCAATCTATAGGGTCGGTTATTTAAAAAACCGACGCTAGAAGTTACAATTTTTTTTAAAAAAAATTCTGCAGAAATTGATATAGAACAGAAGAACAAGAAGATTCATATATTCTGGGAGAGGGGAGCATTGATGCTCAACCGTCACCATTCAAAACCACAAATTCATAACAAAAATGATAATAAATATCATAATTTACAAAATGATAGAGTGCAAGTCTGAGATGACATATTACAAAAGTAAAAATATGAAAGAGTACGTACTCAAACCACATATATAAATGGAGCCGATATATTTAATCCAATGCTATTTCGACTTCACTTATAAAACACTCTGACCACTCTTCTCGGAATTCATTCAAGTCCACATGTGTGTAAGGCTGAGTTGTAAAGATCTGTAACAGAAAATGCACATGCTAAAATTTTATAAAAATGACTACAATCACTTGTAAATTTATGATGTTATTCTTTATTACCTGACTTATAGTCTGAATGTCATGTGATGATTGTTTGGCAATAGCTTGCATGTATTTCATTACATAGTAGTCACAAGCCCAGTCATTATTTTGCATAGGACACTACAAATAACGAATTATACTTAATGTTAGTAAACTACTATAAACAACAGTTGAGATAAGACTAAAAGAGTTGACATATTAGAATTGAAAATTTAATACATATAAGACTAAGCAATTGTCAAAGTAGCTACCTTGACATTTTTCAAAGTCAATGTCTTTAATTTTGTGGGTATTTGTCCTCCAGCTTCACGAAAAGCCTTTATACCCCTATCAATTAAACGATAGTTGGTAAAATAGAAATTCTAAATAAAATACCAACCTAGATTCTGGAACCTCCACAACATTATATTCTGGAACCTCCACAACATTATATTCTGCAGCCTACGCATCAATGTAGGACCTATACAGTTCTTAGCATCACCACTACCATCCTCATGGTGCTCATGCTCAGAATGTTCATCTTCATGGTGCTCATGCTCAAAATGTTCATCTTCACTCGCCATTTTAGAACCTGCAAGTATACATGATAAACAAAATAAGTGATAATAAAAGCACAAGTGATAAGGTATACATGATAATAAAATAAATAATTCAAGTGATAACATATACCATATGAGTAAGTATGTCATATTAAAATAGACTATACAATATGAGAAAATACTAGTGTAATCATGCAAATGGGAACATTCATGGGAACACACACTTCAGTTATAAGCATTCATGTAGCAACTTTCAATTCCATTCATTAATCTCTTTTTACATCCACACACAGGGGTGTACCCCTAAACAGTAACTAAACAAAGGGGTTGGTGTACCCCTAAACATGCGCATAATTAAAAAAACTATTAATACGGACAAGTCTAGATAGATAGACAACTAAATACTACACCAACATGGTCTCGCATCAGTAACTTCGAGGACTTATCATTGTGGTGATCTTCTCCTGAAGTTCAGAATAGAAAGCAGCTATGAGTATTGATTGCTTTCAGACAAAAATTGTAAACACAAATTTTTTGTCTTGACAATTATATTTGTTAATTGGACTTACCGTGGTCTTTTTGATGATGAAGCTGTGTCACGAAGCTCCTCACTGTATTTAGAAGAATTTGAACTGACAAGGGCCTCAGATTCAGATTCATCCGAGCTAATATGCGACGCCGTGCGCTCATACCACAGTAGATGATCGGGGGTCTCACAGTTGTTGTTGGTTATCCAAACTTTGATGGAATTATGGCCAACTGGACAGAGAAAAAGCCTGTTGCAACGGACCACATGCATCTCTCCAATCCAATCACGCCAACTGGATTTTGATACAAGATTTCCCGCCAAATCATACTCAACCTCGATAACATGTGAATAATTGCCAAAAGTTATGGTCACTTTACCAGGCATGTAGTGTCTCTCTTTTAGAAAACGCCAATGTTTGGGTATGACCAATTGGTTTAAGGAACGATCATCTAGGATGATGTCCAATTATTCTTCAATAGGGAACGTTAACATTGACATAGAGGCCCAGTTCATAGTGACTGTTGTGGGTGGACAGAGACTGCATAATATTAGTATTAACAAAGTGTAAGTACATATAACGATGTTATATATTTTTAGAAAAAGTTGTATAACATCGGTTAACCTTTTATTGCTTGTCATAACCAACTTTATTGTATAACATCAGAAAATACTTGTACAAATTAGCAAAGTAAGGCCGTTTCCAACAGTCCAAAGATTGAAATCATTATAATATTCAGAACTATTTGTGAACATTACAGCAAATATGATTAAAACATTTATAGCTCCAACATAAATAAGTTCCAGGTCCATCTCGGTCGACAATTAGTCGACCGAGAGACCACCTGGACGCTGCGCGCAGGTGGTCTCTCGGTCGACTAATTGTCGACCGAGATGGACCTGGAAGCAGCAATGGCGGCGGGCAGGAATGAAGGGGAACAAGGAACGAAGGAAGCTCGAACTTACTTGGAAATGGCAGCGAGCTTCGTGGAGGAAGAGACGAACTTCACGGAGAGGCGGCGACCTTCGTGGAAGAGTGGAAGGCGGCGACGACGAGTTTCACGGCAACGACGGGCTTCATGGAGGAAGAGTGGAAGGCGACGACGACGAGCTTCACGATCCTCTTCGCGGAGACAACGAGCTTCACGATCCTTTTGGAGGCGTGGAGAGGCGGCAACGGCTTCACGGAGAAGCATTCGCGGCAACGGCGGAATGACAAAGTGAAAAGGGGTTTCACGGCGCCGTGGGAGAAAGGGTTTCACGGGGGAAAGAAAGACTAAAATTTTGACTTTTTGCACGGAACGAAAAACTGTAGCGTCGGTTAACAACCAAAAACCGACTCTACAGATAAACGGTGCCTGTGTCGGGTTGTTTAATAAAAATCAAACGCAAACTCGGTCGATGAATTTGTCGACCGAAAAGACCTACAGGGTCGGTTATTTGATAAAACTGATGCTACAAGTGCTAATACGAAGAAATCTGGCTCATTTCGGTCGACGATTTGTTGACCAAACAGGAGCAAAATTTCCTTCGTACAAGCACCTCTAGGGTCAGTTTTTTCGTATAAAAACCGAATGTGTGTCGGTCGATAAATTTGTCGACCGAATGAAGCCAGATTTCTTTCTTAGAAGCACCTCTAGGGTCAGTTTTTCTAATAACCGACCCTATAAGGGGTATCGATCGACAAATTCATCGACCGAGGAGCTCTAAAGTGCTTCCATAACCCTAATAATTATGTTATGTGAAACTTTAATATATGGTGATGTCGTATGAAACCCTAATATGGGATAATGTTATGTGAAACCCTTATATGGTATGATGTTTTATGAAACCCTAATATGGAAATGTTATTTGAAACCTTAATATAGGGTGGTGTTGTGTAAAAACCCTAATATGGGATAAAGTTATGTGAAATTTCAATATGGGATGATGATATGTGAACCCTAATTGATAAAGATGGGAAACTCTAACCCTAATGAGGGAATAGAGATGTTATTTTTGTATTGCATGATGTTGATATGAAATTGATATGGTTGATATGAAATTGAGATGATTGTGTAACAAATATCCTGAATACCTTGGTCAGATGACCTGAAGGTAATAGTTACCTGATAAGTGATAACCATGTTTAGTGATGAACTAAGGGTTTGAATACCCAGAATCAGCAAATGTGATGATGGTGGTATTGAGGGATGTGAATTCCCAACAATGAGACAAAAGATTGAGATCCCAATGCTTTATAACATTTTGAAAAGTACTAAACTCTATTCAAAAATTCAGTCGGTCGACTATTTGTCGAACGAAAGATCTCTAGGGTCGGTTATAAGGAAAAAATCGATCCTAAAGTCATCCTCGGTCGACAATATTGTCGACCGAATTTGTTTCGGTCGATAATATTTTCGACCGAGATTAACCCTATTTCAATGTTTTAAATTAAGTACCAAGTGTGTGTGTATGAGATTAACCAAGTGATGCTTTGTCAAATTTAGCCATAATTTATTTTTCAATCATTTGAAATAACAATATTCTTATATAACATGTATATGTCCAAATGAAGCCATGGAAAACACTTTTATTCATAACAATTTAATGCCCATACACTTTATAAGATGAAGCATGACATACTTGCTTTATAAAAAGATATCCATTACAATCATTACAAACATATCTCATAATCTCACTGAAAAGACCGAAGGATTACATCAATGTCTAGATCTTTTCCAAGAAAGGGCTCAGCTCCATAATATTTGACCAGTGTCTGCCACTCCAAGGCACCTGTCTTGGTTAAGGCATAAGCCTCCAAGAAGGTGGGAACACGATCAAAGCAAAAGTTGGCAGCAATGTCTTGAAGTTGAATTGGGGAAAACTGAGTATGTGTGAGATCAGGAGATGGTGGAGGTGGAATTTGATAGTAGTTGTAGGAAGGATTGTATGGATTTATCATGCCAGGATTAAGGGAATAGGGATATTCATCAGGTTGGTTAGGAGAGAGAGAGCTTGCATCCTTTGGTTTAAATAAGTCATGCCATGGTGATTATAATCCAATTGCCTACTTAGGTGATATTGGGGTCCAGCAATGTATGTTAAGGTGTTTGTAATAGGATCATGGGGTAGGTTGGTAGGAGGAGGTGGTGGAGGTATGTCTTGGGTGGATGTCTCCCCTTCAGTCCTAGCCCTTTTGTGGCCAAAGTCAATTCCCATCTTTTCCACCGTATTTTTACTTATTTTTTGGGGTTTTCTATCCCATGTATAACCTAAGTCGTCCTCAATATTCTTCTTAAGAAAATGTTGAGTGATTTGGCATACAAAGTCAGCATATGGTGGATTGCCAGAAAATTCAAACATATTCTTAATGATGATACGAATAAAGTTTATGGGAATACTTTTGAGAATGGCATAGATAAGGTACATACGAAAGGTGGGTACTTCAGATTTGTTTGCTCTAGGATGGATATTGGTGGCAACAATGAGATTTATGATCCTAGCTTCAGGTTTTAAATTTATGGCATAATAGGTACCCCTATCTTCATGACAAGTTGTATTTGATTGAAAGATGGCTCTTTTGACATCACTAAGTCTAATTGTAGTGTTATCTTGGGAGAGTCTGCTGAGTGGAGTTCCTCTAGTGAGATCAATAAAATTTTTATATTCTTCTATATCTATGTCAAGCATATCAAGAATACCCTCCTCAGTAAAATGGAATCCATACCCACCAACCATAGAGGAGAAGGAATCATGTTCAGGATGTTCGGCTAAATTGGCATAGAATTCATTAACTAGTTTGGAGGAGTAGGATTGGAAGGAGGGATTTAGAAAATCAGTCAAATGTTGCACCTCGAAAAGTTTCTCCAAATCGACAATGCTTTGGAAGTCCATGACGTCGACTGGCCGTCGTGGAAGAGGAGTTTTTGAGGAGAGCCTGAGGTAGCGGTCGACTACAGCTTGGTCGATGAAAGGGACGTCGTTGATGACCGGAAGCGGTGCAAGGCCCGTCCTTCCTTTCCTACCTGCAACTTGCTTCTTTCCACGCGTAGATGATGAAGCCATTTCGTTGCTTTGAAATGGAGAAATAGCAAGCAAGAATTGGATGTAGAGAAGCTAAAGATTTTCACAAGAATACACTAGTGAGGAGCTAGAGAAGTGAGAATGTGAAGGTGTGAAGAAATGGATCTTTTGGGTGCTATTTATAGCAAAACAGAGCCAATTTCGGTCGACAATTTGTCGATCGACGGCCGCAACGGTCGTCTATCGGTCGGCCAACAGTCGATCGAAAAAATAGCCGTTATAACGGTCAACGGTCGTATTTATAGCCGTTAACGGTTGAAATTCTAGCCGTTACGACGGTTGATTTTTTTAGCCGTTACGACGGTTGATTTTTTTAGCCGTTACGACGGTTGGTTTTTCTAGTCATTCCTCGGTCAAAAAATTCGTTGACCGATATGTTTCGGTCGACAGTATTGTCGACCGAATGGACTTCTAAGGTCGGTTATTAAGAAAATACCGACCCTAAAACTGACTCCTTATCGGTCGACAAATGTGTCAACCGAAAATGCTCTAAGGTCGGTTATAAGTGCAAATCCGACGCTAGAGGTGCTTATACATGCATGAACTATCTGGATCCAGAATAGATATCGGTCGACGAATTTGTCGATCAAGAAAGAGCCAGATTCCCTTCGCATAAGTACCTCTAGGGTCGGTTTGAAGGAAAAAATTGACCTTAGAGGTACTTATCGGTCGACGAATTTGTCGACCAAGTGAATCGGTCGAAATATTGGTCGACCGAGGAAGGCTCTAAGGTCGGTTATAAGTGCAAATCCGACACTAGATGTGCTTATATATGCGTGAACTATCTAGATCCAGAATAGATATCGGTCGACGAATTTGTCGACCGAGGAGGCCTTTAAGGTCGGTTTTGTAGGAATAACTGACCTTAAAGGTGCTGAACCGAGGAGGACTGTAAGGTCGGTTATAAAGAAAAAACTGACCCTATAGGTGCTTGTATATGTGAAATTCAGCTCTTATTCGGTCGATGAATTTGTCGACCGAGGATCCCTGTAGGGTCGGTTATAATGTAGAACTGACCCTATAGATCGAGGCGGGAAGCCAAAACCAAGCAAATTTTTACCGCCGGAAAAATTGTCTATAAGGTCGCTTATTTTAGAAAAACCGACCCTATAGAGATGTACTACAAGGTCGGTTATTTTGAAAACAGCGACTCAAAAGGTCTTAAGTGGTGCCCTTATTTTTTATAGACATATAAGGTCGGTTATTTGGAAAACTGACCCTATAGAGATACACTACAAGGTCGGTTATTTTAAGAAAAGTGACCCAAGAGGTATTAAGTGGTGCCCGTGTTTTTTATATACATATAAGGTCAGTTATTTGGAAAACCGACCCTATAGAGTTACACTACAAGGTCGGTTTATTTAAAAAAACCGACCTAAGAGGTCTTAAGTGGTGCCCGTATTTTTTTTAGACATATAAAGTCGGTTATTTGGTAAAACCGACCATACATGTAGTGACATTATAACCCATTTCTGTACTAGTGCAAGTTTAGAGTTACATATGTCTGATTTTAATTGTAACACTATAAGGGGGATTTATTTGACCTCATTATAAAATTGTTTGTACTTATTATGATAGAGTGAGAGAATGAATGATAGGTAGTGGTAGTGAGACCCATACAGCCTGTTGTTTCTATATTCTGATAATTAAAACTTTAATCTAATATTTTATTATTGTAAGTTTTGGCTTTATAAATCAAATCCAACCATCGTGATAAATATTAGTTCTTGAGTAGTTTTATTGATCTAAGGATTCTTAAAAATATAGTCATTTGGATTCGATCCTAATACTATATTACGATAAGATCCATCTATTTGTCGGTGGGATAGTCGTATACTTGGTTTGGGTTAAATCTAAGAATTTTATCTGTATTGAATTTGTTAGTGTGATAATCACTACATCAAGTGCTTTCTATGAAATCGACATGGCTGGTGATGTTTTCTCCCCAAATAAGGTGTTTGTGCTTAACTTGTAGAATAACTTGTAAACATGACAATAGATACATTACGACTCAGAAAACAAATGTAGGATATATTAGTTGCATTTTATAAAAAATAAACATGCGGAAATAGATATGGGGTTCGATCATTAAGATAGACTTACTATAATGGGAGTAGTAACACAAGTGTTTGATGATGAATAATGGTAATAATTATCATATATTTCCTAATAAGCCTCAACATGTGTCAGTGTAGGTCAATTGTATGTAGAAAGTTGCCTATATCATATATTATCAAAAGTATCTATCCAGAATTTTGAATCTTAAAATATGCATATGAATAACCCACTGCCATATCCATATTTATTAGATCTTCGATGTAGAGAACTTTGAATCTAAGAAATAAAATATTGTTTGTTTCATATTAAAACCTTCATGTGAGCTTTAGATAGGTGATATTGAGGTCATGGATGTATGATCTCTACGTAACGTGATGGAAAGTTAAAGGTTACATATATTTGGTTTTAATTGTAACATTGAAAGAGAGATTTATCCGGCATCAATATGAAGTGGTTCATGCTTATTGTGATGAAGTGAGAAAGTAATGGCAAGTAGCGGAAACAAGACCCATCCACCCTAGTGTTTCCATCATCTGATAATTTAATCATTGATCTAGGTTTTAATTATTAAAATTTTAACTTAATGAAGCAAATCCAATCATTGTCATAAATATCAGTTCTTAAACAAATGATATTGATCAGATAAGATCCTTCATCTTGCTGGTGGAGTTGTCCTATACTTGATTTAGATAAAACTTAGGAATTTCATCCATAAGGAATTTGTTAGTGTGATAGTCAGCACATCGGGTGCTTTCCCAAAAACAACACGAATGACAAGACTTTTTCCCCAATAAGGTGTTTTTCCTTAGCTTATAGAATAACTTACAAACATCACAATAGATACATTACAACTGAAAAATATATGTAGATACATCAATTGCATAATATGAAGAATAAACATGTGGAGTTAGATATGGGGTTTGATCATAAAAATAAACTAACTTTAATGGGAGAAGTAACACACGTATTTGATGATGAAAATGGTAATAAATAACATATATTTTCTAATAATCTTCAATATGTGCCAATCTATCTCAATTGTAGGTATAAATTATCTAATATCTCTAATTAATTCAATGATCTCCTATTTAATGATAAAATGTGAGTATTCATAGGCTAGAACCCCTAATACACTAATCGAGTGTTCAATTTCAAGAAAATCTAATATTGTTTTTACATATGGAACATACTCATAATATCTAGGATTGTTGATATATGATGAAAATTATAGTGACATATTAACAAACATGATCATACAACTTAAACCCTATCACAGTTCTTTAACTTTTAGTAAATTTTTTATAATATTTCATATGAGTGTTAAATTTTGATTGAGGATCTTAAACATAAATTATGATAGCGATTCTCTACAATGACCATGAAACATGGGTGGGATTTATACCAAAATAAAGAACAATATTACTCTAGTAAGGTTGGAATAGGTAATGTGATTTATCTTCCCACAATCATGGGCAATTACTTTTCCCATGAGTTCACTAGGACATAGTGTGATATACATTGATGTTAAACTTGGGATAAGTGAAAGTATTCCTCTTGATTGAAAATTGATATTTTTGTGAATGCAACCAAGTGTACTTATATGTATGTGTTATTGGCTTTCTATTCTTTGTTTATTTGATTATTTTTTACTTAAGGAAATAATGAAACTTGTACATATGGATAAACTATATGATTCTTAATTGATGTTGAGTCCAGAAAGCAACGACTCAATAAAGTATCAACATAGATTAATCTAGAGTGTTAATGTACTCTTGCTTTTCTGGACTGTAGGATGGGTAGTTGATATGATATGTTTCTATTATATTTTCTCTATTGTTTTATGTAATATGAAGTGTGGTTTGGTCTATATTATAGATTATGTTGTATAATTTTTGTAGGATAGATATCATTGTAACATGCATGTTATAAATAATAAATGAGGTCAGTTATTTTATGTTGGATCTTATATTTGGAGCATCATGTACTTCTATCCTATGTATCATCCATGGTGTTATGTAGAGCTTTTTATTGGTTTAGCAAGTTTGAGATATTACTTATGGACCTTAGCTTCAAGAATTATAGGATTTGTTCTTGGTCTGACTGGTGAGACAACCAAGCGTATCTAAGACGTTGTTGTTATCTTATAATCCAAAGCTTTTATATGTGTGTTTCCTTCAATATATAATAAAATTAGTAGGGCTTTATATTCACTTTGATAACGTCTTTTTGTTGTATGCTAGTTTAAGATGGATTTTGTCTGAGGCTTTATCCTAAATATCTATTAGAGTTTGCATCAAAAGAACGGTCCTCACATATATCATTGATGTAGAAAGACTATAATCATGAATAAAAAACTCAAAATGCAGTTGTGTCCACACACTTGTTAAACTTATTAACAAGAAGTGCAGTGGTCCCACAAACATCTCAATTCCAATGACAGTTCACATAATCTTGTTGGATTTGCCAAAACACACACATACACTTGTGACAAGTTCATAAATATATATCCTTGTATGAGGCTAATTCATAAAAGAATGAGTACTTGAGCTTGAACATGTTCATTAAGAAGTCACCCTTCTAGGAGGCATAGAAAAAATAGTAAAGGTCAAACATGTCTACTAAGATGTCATCCTTCTAGAGGATGCCCCGATGCCAAACAAGCACAATAAATTGGTTTAGGAACTCAAATATTCAAATTATAACTAACTCCATCTTTCAAATCACATTTTTACCCGTTAGAAACCATCCATTCCATTGAGTCTAGCTAATGTTATATTTACAAAGAAATAATCATGAACTTTAGTGGGTAGATCTTGGATGTGTAGGGTTAGGAACATCATGCAATCTTCCAACTTTGTACCTACGGCTGAGTGTGCATGTGTGCGCATGCACATATTAAAAACTCAAATTGTAACATTGTTCACGCACATGCTAATGCATATTCACAAGAACAGTAGTGGCCCTACAAAGCATCTCATTGTCCATTGCTAGCTTACATAATCTTGTTGTTTATTGCAAAACACGCTACCTACAATAGCAAGGAGATCATAAACATATCGTTGTCCGAAACTGACGGGTAAAAGTTCTTGGTTTCATGCCTAGGCACACGTGACTCTCTTATCATATATGATAAGCACCTAATCATTTGGAACTCAAAGTCAATTCATCTACATGGAAAATCCCATCCATAACTTATAATTATTAGAAAAATAAAACATAGCGGGTTGAGGATACTTCGTTTTGTTGAAATAATTTGTTATTTGGACACACTTTCGGACTCAAAATGGAACTCAAGTCATTTTCTATCACGATATTAAAAATATCTAAATAAAATAGTATATTTTATTTATTATACCATTTTATTTGTAGTAGAGATGACTTGTGTTTCATTTTGGATTCTCAAATAGTCCACATAATATTGTTCTTCTATAGATGGGTTCTTTTTTTACCCCTCCCATCCAATTTTTACCCACCCCGATGCACCAGCAAGATCCAACTCGCGACCGACGCTCCACTGAGCAACCGGCTTACCAACTGGGACAGCGGGCAAGTACTATTTGAGATGGGTTCTAAATCGTTACCCATCACATAACACACATACCAACATATATAGGTAGACACGTGGGGTCTATGGGTAATAACGTGTTTGACAAGTCTAAATGGCAAAGGATGGCATATACACGATCCAACTCTTAGTCGCTCTGTCCCCTAGGGTTACGCTCTAGGTGACCGGCAATCCAGGACCCCCTCCCCTCATTAAACTGAGGTGACTACTCTGTCTCTCTTGTAGGTACCCTCCTCCTCCATGGAGGACGAACTCGTGAAACGCTATGCAGCACTTAGGGTTAGCGAAGAAGAAGAAACATATGTCCTAGACTTTAGGGCGGCGACGATCAAGACAGGATGAGAGCACATCGAGCTAGCGGTTGTGGGCAGACTGGCGACGCAGCATCCCTACAACTTTCCAGCACTCAAACACACGCTGACAAACGCCTGGACGTTGAGGAAAGAAGCTAGCTTCAGGAAGATCGCGAGCAATCTGTTCGTGATCCAATTCTTGCACTGGCGAGACAAGGAAAAGGTTCTAAATGAGGGGCCGTGGAATTTTGACAATAGTCTATCGGTGACGAGAAGCATCAGGGCGGAGGACACACCAGAGGATTTAGAGCTTAATAGTTGCGCCTTTTGTTACCGACTGTATAACATGCCATTGGGGTATCAAACTGAGGAGGCAATCAGGGCAGTGGCGGGGAAGATCGGCAATGTACTAGCAGTTGATCGCAAGGATTTGGGATGGGACACCTCGTGTAGAGTTAGGGTTGATCTGGACATCACCCAACCTATCCAGTAGAAACACAAGATAAGGGATGCAAAGGGGAGTGTGGTCTCGGTTGAGATCCGCTACGAAAGACTACCTAATTTCTGCTATTGTTGCGGCACCATTGGACATCTGGTGAAGGACTGTGGAGATGCGGGGAAAGATGATGAAGAAGATCAACATCGACTATGGGGACCATGGGTGAAGGCATCACCAGTAAAACGATGGGCAATTCTAATAAAGGAGTATTTATTTGGCTGTGACAACGAGAAGAGATTTTTGGACTTCACCACGAAGCCAAGAGCCAAGGGGAAGAGAGAGGAAGATGGGGGCGGAGGCAGTGCTAGCACCGGGTCACATTGGGATAACGACAGTAGGCAGAATCAACGGCGGTCAGAGGAGGATGATGACCGGGGGTTAAGGTTCAACCCATCACAAGGCGACTTAAAGAACATCTTCCCGATGGCAGAGAAGGGAAGCGCACCAGGGAAGGAGGGCCAGGTGGGTATTGTCAACACAAAAGGGAGGAGAGGACAAGGGGTCGAAGCATTTACAGAGGGTCCTATACTGACGAAGAAGGCAACCGAGCACGAGAAAGGGCAGCGGGGAGAGACATCAGCAACATGCGAGGAGGTTGCATTGGTGGCAGATCAGTGGGTAGGGAGGAGAGGTCAGGCGCGATCGGTGGAGGTAGTGGCAACGCAGATGGCATGAATGAGGATCTGGGAAGGGAGAAGGTGATCCTTGTTGTGGATGTAGGGGGTGTGGGTTTGGAAAGAGAGGGGAACGAGCAACCTGGGGCACAATGGGCGATCGGGCCACGACCATGGAGGTCACTCTAGGAGGGGGAGGACCTGACATCGAGAGGCAGGCTGAGGAAAGGATAGAGGGCACTCATACAACTACTAAGGTAGGAGCAACAGGGAGAGGGAGGAGATTTACTCGGAGGGGAGATAGACATGGAGGTCCTCGTGCGAAGATGCGCATACCTAGGGAACCTCCCAATTTGAAAAGAGGGTGAGTAGGGGAGGATGAGTTTGCAGCAGTGGAGGAGAGTCCGGGGCAAAGTAATGACAAGAGATCTCACATAATTGACGACATGGAAGTTGCATATGGCAAGCAAGTAGCGGGTACTGGGGAGGCCCAAACCCGTGAACATCAATGAAAATATTGGCATGGAACGTCCAGGGTTTGGGCAACCTTGGGACAGTGAACTCTCTCAAGAGAAGATGTTGGAGAGAGATGCCCGACATAGTTTTCATGATGGAAACTATGTGCAAGAGTTTGGAGCAAGAACGAGTCAGGAGATCTTGTGGTTTTGACAGTGGCTTTGGGGTGGATAGAAGGGTAAGATCTGGCAGGTTGGGTCTATGGTGGAGATGTGACAGAGTAACTATCAAATCATGTTCTGATCATCACATATGCGCCGACGTTGATGAGTACAATCTGGAAAATAACTATTGTTTTGTTGGGATCTATGGCTGGGCGGTAGTGCAGGACAGGACACAAACATGGGCACTCATGGGGGAACTATGCATGGCCCCTCATAGGCCTATGGTGTTCGGGGGAGACTTCAATGAGATCATCTCTTTATAGGAGAAACAAGGGGGTCAGACATGTAGTGAATGGTAGATGAGGAATTTTCGGGAAGCTATTGACAGCTGTCAACTCATTGATCTTGGGTCCACAGGATGCAAGTTCACTTGGCAAAGAGGCCTACATGAAGACAATCTTATTAGGGAGAGGCTGGACCAGTTTTTGGCTGATAGAAAGTGGTGTGACATCTTCAATGTGCGGAAAGTTAAGAATTTTCCTATTGGCAATTCAGATCATGGTCAGATTCTTCTTTGGGTAGAGAAGTCCTGTCGGGCTGAGGAAAGGGGGAAAAGCTTCATATTTGAGACTCTATGGCTGTCCTCTCCTGAATGGAGGATGGTGGTGGAACAAGCGTGGAAGGGAAACACGGACGGAGGTCTTCTGTCTTAGACCAGGGAGTGTGCGGAAAGCCTGAGCTGTTGGGCGAGAGAAAAGTTTGGGAACATCAAGAAGTGGATTCGTAGAACTGAGAAGGAACTATTATGTGCACATAATAGGTCTCCGTTACATGACATGGTACATGAATGCACTCAATTGGCAAAAGAACTGGAGGAGTTACAGCGGTGAGAGGAGAGTTTCTGGCATGCTAGAGCATGCACCAATGATATGAGAGATGATGACAAGAACACTAAGTACTTTCATAACAAAGTGAGCCAAAGGAAAAGAAGGAACGCCATTGATGTTATCTTTAAGGATAATGGTAGCTGGCAGACAGATCCAGAGGAGATAGAGGGTGTGATCACCTCTTTTTTCACCGCTCTTTTCACGACATCACACCCATATGACATGGAGGAATTTATGGATGGTAGACATGGAGTTTTTTAGAAGGAGGATGTGGCACGTATGGAGCAGAACCCCCACGAAAAGTGAAATCTGGTAGGCAATTCAGCAAATGCATCCCAACAAAGCTCCTGGACCCAACGACATGAAAGCTATTTTTTACAAAAAATTCTGGGGAACGATTAAGAAGAGCTTCATTGATTTTATTGTAGGATGGTGGGAAGGAGAACGCAGCTTGGCAGAAATTAATGAGACATATATTGTGCTCATACCGAAGACAGAGGCTCTAGTCCACATATCGGAATATCACCCTATTAGCCTGTGTAATGTCTCTTGTAAAATCATTACGAAAGTCCTGGACAATAGAATTAAACTGTTGTTGAATAGCATTATTTCTGAGAACCAAAGCACTTTCATTGGAGGAAGGTTGGTTACTGATAATGCTTTGGTGGTGTATGAACTTTTCCACACTATGAAGCACAAGAAGAAAGGCAAGGAGGGGCTGTTGGCACTCAAGCTCGACATGAGCAAAGCCTATGACAAAGTGGAGTGGTCCTTTATGGGGAGGGTGATGGAGAAGATGGGTTTTCCTGACAGATGGAGGTCTAAAATCTATGAGTGCATGTCTGACGTTTCACACAGGTTCGTCATAAATGGCAGAAGGAGGGGATCTACAAGACCGACCAGTGGATTGCACCAAGGTGACCCCATCTCTCCCTATCTTTTTCTTTTTTGGGCTGAAGCTCTTTCTTTATCTCTCATCAAAGCAGCCCAGACAAAGAGGATTCATGGCAGCAAAGCATGTAGGACAACGCCACGTGTCTCTCACCTTTTCTTCGTCGATGATAACATCGTGTTCACTAGAGATACCTCAGAAGAATGTTCCATTTTAGCTAAGATTTTCAGCCAATATGAGAGGGCATCCGGACAGAAAATCAACTACGACAAGATAGAGGTTTCTTTCAGTGGAAACGTGGAGGCGGGAAGAAGGGACACCATCAAGAACATGTTGGGGGTCAGAGAGGTAGACCGACATGAGAAATATTTGGGTCTACCAACAGCTGTGGGGCGGTCAAAAAAGGTGGTCTTTGCTGCTATTAAAGACAGGGTATGGAAAAAATTGCAGGGATGGAAGGAACAACTGTTATTCAATCCGGGGAAAGAGGTACTTATTAAAGCACTGATACATGCTATTCCTACTTATATCATGAGCATCTTCAAGCTTCCTGAGGGACTCATTGATGAGATACACTCCATGATAGCACGTTTCTGGTGGGGAGGGAAGGAAGGGGAAAGAAAAATTCATTGGCTTAGTTGGGCGAGATTGTGCAGACCGAAGGAGTTTGGGGGAATGGGTTTCCGGGATCTGTCGGCTTTCAACAATGCGTTACTGGCAAAGCAGGGATGGCGTCTAGCTACTAATGAGGGGTCTTTGATCAGTCGTATACTAAAGGAGAAATACTATCGGCACACCACAGTCCTTCATGCAGTGACGGGAGGAGCACCGAGCTACACATGAAGGAGCATATGGGGGGCGCTGCAGCTGGCCAGGCTGGGTTTCCTGTGGAGGGTGGGGTCGGGGAGGAAGATAGACATTTACAGAGATAGATGGATCCCGCAGTTGGGCGGGACGGTGCACCGTTATCTGATACATGGATCGGTCACATACACTTCAGTTGTTGGGTTGATAGATGAGGAGACGGGGAAGTGGGATGAGGTTGCCTTGACAGACGTGTTCCCTCCCCACATTCGTTCCATGATTCTGGCTATACCTTAGTGTGACCGAGGGGACGTTGACACTCTTTGCTGGGACAGAGAAAGTAGAGGGGAATTCATAGTGCGTAGCGCATACAGACTCATGCGTACATGGGAGGATCTGCTGGACGATTTGGAGGAAGATGATTGGAAAAGAGTGAGGAAGCAACGTTGGCCTCCAAAGCTCAAACACTTCATATGGCGGATGCTTAGAGACATTCTACCGACAAAGGCATCTTTGTTGAGAAGGCACGCAGCCCAAGATGATATATGTCCGAGGTGCCGGTCGGCAAGGGAGGATTCTACACATGTCCTTTTGCTCTGTGCTTCAGCGGGACCTGTTTGGGCGGCAGGACAACTAGACTGGCAGCTCCATACGGGCATGGATGTCGGGGGGTTTACTAGGGAGCTGCTACGTGAAGATGATCTGAGGAGGAGGGACGAAGGGGCGACACTGTTATGGACAACATGGATGGCCAGAAACAAGCATATTTTCGACCCTCAACAACCGTACATCCCTGCCCTTGCAGTCAGTTTCCTTACTCTGATTGAGGATTATGGCTGGTACTCATCGGCGTTGCACAACATGGATCACCGAGAGGGCGCTACGAGTGACTCAGCTTGGAACCCCCCACCCCCGGGGTTTTTTAAGCTGAATGCAGATGCCAATGTCCGCAATGGTGGTCGCGCGGGCATTGGAGCGGTCATCAGGGACAGCCTAGGGAACATCAAGGCTACGTACCAATGCCATATGGACCACACGTTCTCAGTGCTTAGTGTGGAGGGAATGGGAGTCCAACATGGCATTCGGGTAGCCTTGAACCCCTGGGTCTGAAAGACCTGATCGTCGAGACAGATAGCGCCACCTTGGTTCACGCTGTGAAGGCCGGTGGGTGGAGAAAGAGCTACGAGGATAGCATCATTTCAGATATATGCCATCTGTCTTTAGATTTATTCTCCTTCCACTGTTGTTTTCTCCGAAGGCAAGGTAATGGGGTGGCTCATGCTTTAGCCTCACATGCCAGGTGCTTAGAAGATCCTCGCGCTGTTGTAGAGGACTTCGAACATTGTAGCTATTGCTCTTTCTGATTTGAATTAATAAAAAACGACAGACACCCTTATCAAAAAAATAAAATGGCAAAGGATGGCCGAAGGCAGGCAGCAGGAATTGAGGCACGTAGTAAAGCAGAGAGGCCTCTTCGAAAGATAAGAAACAGGGGAAGACAGGATATTTTGTTACTGATGCGGAGGTCGGCATTCACTCACCTCAGAACCGCAACAAAAGATGATTGGCCAACGATTGGGGCTAGCTTCCAACTGGATGTTGCCGAAGGGAAATCCCCATGCTGATCTTTCACCAGACCAGAGACAGTAATGGAATAGCTAGCCTGCTCAATTATTTACTTCTATGAAATTATTATCATGATAGTTCCTTTTTCCTTCCTATATTCTGTTCTACTCTGCTCCACATACACGCCATGTCTTTCTTACTTTTTTGAACCTCTGAAACTTGCTAGCCACCTGCCTAGCTACCCGCCCACACCATGTTTGGTATCTCTCACGTCTACAGCAGGTGGTGGTATGTATAACCAGAACCGGAAAAGATTGCCGCTAACACGAGCTCGGGATCTGTTTAAGATTTCATCTCAGAGTAAGCCCCGACACGGCTGTAACCGCGCCGCGCCTGCCTACCCATTTGCAGGAGATTGTAGTAAGTGGCGAGCAGCGTGGCATGGAGCTGAAAACTCAGAGCTGCTGGAAGAGGGTAAAGTTAGCGCCACGGCATCTCCATGTCCAATATCCCAAGAAAGCTCTCTCCGTCGTCTTAGGCTTATGTTGGAGTCTTGTTTCTGTTTCGTGCAGACGTAGTGGGGAGAGCGACACAAAGAACAATTAACTAAAGCTAGTAATGGGAATAGCCAGCAGCTGGGAACAAAAACGCTTTGTTCAGCGGCGGTATACCTAGCGGTAGATGGAATAAAACAGGGTTAAGAGTAGGGGGAGTAACTTAGTCCATCTGGGCGCAACAATGCGGACATAATGATTGTGTATGATGATATTACTAATGTTGCTGCTGCGGCGGTCACAGAAGCCGGCGTAGGGGCATTAGTCATAGTTGTAGGAACTGTAAAACAACAAGTTTTAGCATTAGCCTTTATCAACTTGCTCCATGGACCATGTCCCAGTCCCTAATGCATAGGCTCAGATTCTGTGTCGAGGTTATGTTTGCACCAAGCGTTTTGGGGTTCGACTTTGATCATCACTGTTTGTGACTGACATAAGCATGCAGAATAATCCCCCCTTTGCTTTCTTTCTGACTTTTGAGTGGGTCATTAGGTCGAACACCTGGTGCGCAATATTTTTTGGGCAAAAGCTAACAACAACTGGTTTATTAAAACAATCTCTATCCTTTTTCAAGCCAGCCAGTTCCCGTTCCCGTTCCCGTTCTGCGTGAATGAAGGGAAAGGGATGGGTGTGGATAATCACAGAACCCAGTGCCATTGATGACGCAAACAAACAGGGCAAAAAGAACCCATATTTGGGTCGTTCAGGTCGTGAAAGCAGCCGGCAAATTTGTGGGCGCAGCACCATGAGTTGAGGGCGAGCACACGACCAGCACCACAACAGCATAAGACAAAGCTAACCGGGCTGATGACCGCAGATGCACTCACTGTGTACGTGCCGGTGGGGGTGTGAGATTCCGATTCGAAGAACAGGGTTACGTCAACCACACTGCTGAAAGCTTTGGAGAATTATATATGCAATAGCCAGCTGCACGCCACAGACCAACCCCTCTACTAGGCGAGAACAAAGCAGAAAACGAGCTTCATGGGCGGCACAATAGCGATAACATCATCATCACCGTCGTGACGATAATAAACAAGACTAAACGGAAAGATGGAGGAAATTGAATCAGTGGAAGCACATGATGACGGGTGCAAGGGCAGACAAAGAGGGGGCAGGACATTGAGGAAACATCGCATTGGGTTCTTTCTCCTCCTCTTCCTCCTCCGCTGTGCTCTGTTGTTTGACCCTGCGCTGCACCCGGCTGGCTTCTTTTGCCGGTGGGCTTTGCTCCAGGTAATGGGTGCTGCACTAGCGCTACCTTACCATCTCACTGGTGTAAGCCTTGACCAGCTAAGCAAAGCATCTTCCGTGCATGATGCATCCCTTCCAATCACCTACATCTGTCCTCTTCTCTACTCTGCTATACCCGGTTGCTTTGGGCTCTAGCGCGACTTCCACTTGCTTCTTCAAACTGCATGCGCCACCGCCCTGAGCACCGAGACCGGCATACTAGCCCACCACTACTACTTCGTCGTTAACTTATAAATTAATGCAAAGCGCGGCAACAACAACATCATGACAGCCATCAAAACGTGCCTTTTCTTCCCCTTCCTTTTGCATTGCCAATAAAAGCAAGCCTTCATAGATAAGGAAAGCTAAGAGGAGCCTCCAGAGAAAGGAATATGTCCGTTTACCCGCATAGGTGTCCAACGATTTTCTTCTTCAAGTGACAAAAGCACACCTTAGGTAAAGCAGCCCACTTTTGATCTCGAGTCGTTAATGATAAAGATTGTACAAAAATGGCATTGGTTATATAATGTTTGGACCTTGGAAGACTGATTTAAAGGCGAGCAAGCATTGGCATCACCAATGGCTAGTGACGATTCCATCGCCATCTTTGGCAAATCAATTGCAAATTTGGAGTCAGGATGCTTTAGCATATTCCTCGAGACACTTAAATTCAAAATTTTAAGGGTCCAAACAAAAAGTTGAGCCTATTTATGGGGATTTTTGGATATTTAAACCCATAGGGTTGGTCCTGCAAAGGTTTTTCATTGAATTAAATCTAAGATTCTATATTGTAGGTCCATTATGACATAAGATGTTATATAAAATATGAGATCCATGACAATTACATGCATCCATTATGACATAGGTTGTTATATAAAATATGAGATCCATGAAAATTACATGCATTCCTATTGAGTATGGCTTTCAGCGAACCCTACATTCCATTGAATCAACCAAACATGATCATTGATAATTTTTTTGAGCCTAATGTAGCAAAATTGGGAGATAAATTGCTAGAAGGTAAAGTTATATTAGGAAGAAGCTATTAGATTCCTTGTGAACAAGAGAATACCTTGTTATATTTTAAATTCAGAATAACATTACTGAAATTAACATCGTTTCCAACTTTGATATTTAATGAGGATTACTATGAAGGTATGTTTTTCTTTCCATATACATGCCACTATAGAACACAGAGTAGGAAATATCACTAGTACAGAAATGTCCTTTAGTGTCAGTTACATAAGTCTTTTGGCGTCGGTTTTCAAGCGACATCCAAGTGGGCACCGCTAAAAGTATACACTTTCAGCGTCGGTTTCATATCCGACGCCATAACTCTTCCTGTCACCAACAAAACGCGCCAGCAAAGACACCATAGGCGTCGGTTTTTGTCGATAACCGACACTATATCCCTTCTAAAGCCGTCGGCTTTATACTAATAACCGACGTCATAACCCTTCCCGTCACCAATAAAATGCGCCAGCAAGGACACTATAGGCATCGATTTTTATCGATAACCGACACTATATCCCTTCTAAAGACGTCCGCTTTATAATAATAATTGACGCCATACCCCATCCCTAATAAAAAAATCAGTCCCCCCAGAAAGGGATAAAGACGTCAGTGTTAAACTAATAACTGACTCAGTAATGTTTTGTTGTCGGTTTTATACTAATAACCGACGCATATGTTCAGATTTTTTTTTCTTATCAGTTTGTAGGCCTGTTGTCTGGCTGGTCAACAGGATGTAGAACCTGCAGTTCAGTTCTGAACTACATGTTTACAACACCCTTTGATTTTAGCCAACAACAGGCCACAAACCTGCAAAATTAACAAGGATAGACAACAATTTATGATCATATGATTCACACACATGTATAAGCACATTTAATTCATATTATTTTTCATCACACACATGTAGAAACCAATAGTTCTATTTCAAATTTCCTCCATTTTCACACACATTTAGCAACCTACAGTTCCATTCATTTCATCTCTTTTCACATTCAGACACATGTAGAAACATTCATGTATTCATCAAATACAAAAATAATTATGAGAACATAGTTTAGAAATATCATTCTTTATTATTATCATCATCGTCATTATCGTCATTAGTATTCCAATCATAATAAAAAATTCCCACTACTTGTAAGGCTTTTATCCATTGTTCTCTTACATCGTCTAATTCTTCCATCGTATAGGGAGTATGTACATGTAATAACTTTTCACCTTTAGTGAAGTCACTGGTTTTAAATACCTACAAAGAGAATGACATATATATATAATTAATAATATATAATAAGATTGATATATTTCATATTATCTAATGAGACTATATATAATACCTATTGTATGGTATCAATTTCCATTGCAACATGTTTGATAATTAGGTCCATATATCGCATCACATAGTTTGCACATGCCCAGTCGTTGTCTTGTTTAGCACACTATAAATTGAAACATACAAAATGTTCAAAAATACAAACAAGCACAGTTCACATAAATAATATATACATTGGATTCGGGAAATTACTTTCACATTCTTCCAAATTAGTAACTGTTTCTTTTTCTTAGAGATGTTTCCTCCAGCTTTTTTGAACTCTCTTAAAGCCCTACATGTTAATATAACACATTAAATTGCATAATTAAATAGTAATATAATAACAGATGTTAACGGATATAAAAATATAAAATATTTCTCTCATGAATAATGGCCTTTTCATTAGGTGTCTATATAATGTGTCCAATTCCTTCCCCGTAGGATCTAGATAATAAACAGTGAACGTCTTGGGGACAATAACCAGTAACTCCCAATGCCTACCACTAGAGGTAAGAAAGTTAAAAATCAATAACTCAAAATCCACAATAAAAATGTAATTTTCTTAAGTCCAAATTATAACCAAAGTAAACTTACTCAACATTGAATGGAGTTATTATCACCGACTTCTTTTTGTACTAAAATAATTAAAAGTGACAGAGCAGTATGAGGTAACGGATGAAGGATCTTTATCTACGAGACTGATCAAAGATGGAACTAGAAATCCCACATGGGAAAATAAAAAAATCTTTACAGATCGTGTGTAAGTGGCTGCAAAACATGTATTATGTATGCATTAATATATAAGAAACTAGATCACCATATATAAAATAAGATATATGGATGTATAAATAAGATCTCACCATATCCATAGCTCTATCATAGATGTATTCATCCAATCATAATGAAACAACTCCAAAAATCTTGTATAAATATATTGTTATCGTATGATTCACCTACAACATCCACTGGAATAGAAACTTTTATAGGACAATTTGGGTTTTGTTCGCCTATCCATACTTCCATACCCTTACAATTAGGACCTAACGAGGTGTATAGGTCCCTTGGAAGCCAACTAGGTACTTCAGGAGGTAGAGGTGGAGGCCGAGATGTAGCGGGTTTCTTCCTTTTGACATGTATATATAATTTCATATCAATTGACTCATATATACACACTAATAAATTTACGTAATGTAAATTTACCATACAGTATCAATATAGATGAAATTTGTATTGGGCCACACTATCACTCCACCTTCTACTTCACCAAGCATTTCAGAATCTGGGTGGGCATATGGCAATGGATGATCCCTCAAATTGGGGAGTACACATATCAGGCTCACATGAACCGCACCATCTGGTACTGGAGTCCCATGAAACGTATCCCCTGGAAGGGGTGGGTAAGCCTCGACCTCTTCAACGATAAATTCTTTGCTTTTTAGATAGCATGGCTTCAACCCCTATAAATTTACATAAAGAATGTTATATATATATATATATATATATATATATATATATATATATAAACATATCATCTTCAAAAGACTAGCTACTATGTCATAAAAATACTTACAACCACTACTACAGAAACATCATTCAGTGTCGCTTTTCTGGGCGTCGGTTCTTTAGGAAAACCGACGCCTACAATATTAGACGTCGGTTATTTAGGCAAACCGACGTCTATATTCAAAGACCAGCTAGACACGGGTATCGCTTTGAATACAACGTCGGTTGTTAATAACAAACCGACGCTTAAAGTCGCCCACAAAATCCAATTTTCGAGCAAAAAAAATAGTGTCACTTTCAGCGTCGGTTATGTAGATAGAAACCGACGCCTATGTGCGATGGAAATTTGCGTGAAAAGTGTCACTTTCAGCGTCAGTTATCCTTTTATAACCGACGCTGAAAGTGGTTCCCGCCAAATAATTTCGTGAAAATATCGTTCAATTGGACGTCGGTTGTTTCCAACAACCGACGCGAAAGATGTTTAGGCGTCGGTTGTTGGAAACAACCGACGCTATTTGGGAACTTAATATCCCGCGATCGCCCGACTCTTCGCCCACACCTGTTTCATTGTCTTCATCGCCCGCACCTGTTTCATTGTCTTCATCGCCCGCCGCGCCGCTGCTGCTCGATCGCCTGCTGGTTCTCACCGTCACCGACGCTGCCTGTGCTCCTCGCCTCGCCGACGCTGCCGGTGTTGCTGCTGTGCGTCGCCGCCCTAGCTTCTTCCTGCTTCATCCAGCGTCGCCCGCCGCCCTAGCTCCTTCCTTCCTGCTCACACCCGGCGCCGCCCGCTCCTTCCTCCCTGCTCACGCCCGGCGCCGCCCGCTCCTTCGTCCTTGCTCGCCGCCGCCCACCGACGCCGCTGCTGCCTGGAGCTCGCCGACCACCGCTGCACCTGCCTGCCCTGCCGCCTGGAGCTTGCGGGTCACCGCCACCACTGCTGGGAGCTCGCCTACTTGTCCTCCGCCGCTAACGAAAGGTATGTAAGCTGAAATAATTGGGTACTACTGTAATGCATCGAAGTAAATATCCTATTGCTCTATTATACTAGTAATGCATGATTAGTTTTACTGATTTCCTTGCTGCTTTCAGTGATTAATGATTGGTAATACTGGTTAGTATTACTTTAGTGATTACTTTAATTCAACAATTTGTAGTTTGTTATTTACAATTACTGATCTGCTTGCCGATTTTAATGATTAGAGATACTGATTAATAGTAAGTATTGATGAATACTTAGTTAATTACTGATTTGTTGATTAGATATGTATAGAAGTTCCTTATAAATATATTTTTTATATACACATACATGTAATTTTGTATAAAATACATGATGTAGTGTGATCTTAAATCCTAGAGTGTACCCCTTTTGTTCTATGATGGTACCTATGACCCTAAATACACCCATAAGGGTCTATTGTATCCTAAAGAATATTTATTTCGTCCTTCTGCCCTAATTTTTATATGGATCTTAATCTTATATCGCTTACTCATAAATAAGGAAATATCCTCCCTTATGACCACCTTGATGTGTATGTCCCATATAATCCACATGTTGGACCCCAGAGTTGGTGAAAGATTTTCCATCGTGTGTATCACATGTGATATGTGTTCAAGAATGGGATAGGTGGTACACTTACTAGTGAGATTAGGTGTTCAAGGATGGGATAGGTGGTACACATTTATTATATATAAGAATGACATCAAATGTGTTTGTTGGCCCAGAAACCCGTCCAAGATTGACTCATTAGGAGTAAATCTTGGATAGTCCCTGGTTTGGGACTATTCTTGAACACCTAATCTCACTTAGGATGTAAGTGTATAATGTGTATTGGGTTTTCGAGAAAATTTCGGTAGCATTTCCCCGTTTGTTCTCTAAGTACATATGTACTTAGAGAACAGTGGGGAAATGCTGTCGAAATTTTCTTGAAAACCCAATACACATTATACACTTACTAGTGAGATTAGGTGTTCAAGGATGGGATAGGTGGTACACATTTATTATATATAAGAATGACATCACATGTGTTTGTTGGCCTAGAAACCCGTCCAAGATTGACTCATTAGGAGTAAATCTTGGATAGTCCCCGGTTTGGGACTGTTCTTGAACATCTAATCTCACTTAGGATGTAAGTGTATAATGTGTATTGGGTTTTCGAGAAAATTTCGGTAGCATTTCCCCATTTGTTCTCTAAGTACATATGTACTTAGAGAACAGCGGGGAAATGCTGCCGAAATTTTCTTGAAAACCCAATACACATTATACACTTACTAGTGAGATTAGGTGTTCAAGGATGGGATAGGTGGTACACATTTATTATATATAAGAATGACATCACATTATACACTTAGGATGTAAGTGTATACCCTAATCTTTTCCTAATATATACTTGTTTCCTAATATATACTTGTTTTCTCTAATCATAGAATGGATAGATCATGGATGTCCATTCGTAATCATTGCACCCCAGAGTTTATATCTGGTCTTGACCAGTTTATTAGATTTGCCAAGGAACATAGGAAAAAACCTACATATATGTTCTACTGTCCATGTAGGCATTGCGGTAACAACTTGAAAGTCAACACTGGTGAGGAAATCAAAAGTCATGTCATGTGCAACGGGATTGTACAAGGCTATACAGAATGGCACTGGCATGGAGAGATTTCAAAATCGAAACCAGTAGATGTCGATAGCGGTGCTTGGGTGGAAGAAGAAATTGCCTCCGATGACGTAAATGTGAACGAACCAGTTCCAGCAGACATCGTTGATGCGATGCTGGATAGTTGTAGGGTAGAGCACACCGATCCACCTCCTATCTTTAGAAACATTGTGCATGATGCTGAGATACCGTTATACATAGGCTGTGCTAAGTTTATGAAGCTTAGCGCTGTGTTGAGATTGTATAAGTTGAAAGCTAACAAAAGATGGAGCGACAAAAGCTTCACTTCATTGTTGACTTTGTTGAAAGAACTGCTTCCTGAAGGAAATGAGCTGCCAATCTCAACATACCAGGTAAAGAAAATGTTGTGCCCAATGGGAATGGAGGCCAAGAAGATACACGCATGCCCGAATGATTGTGTATTATTTCAAAAGGACTATGTAGATTTGAAAGATTGTCCAAAATGTGGTGCGTCAAGGTATAAATTGATGACTTCGGGGGAGTCCAAAACTGGTTCTCCTGCCAAGGTGTTGTGGTATCTACCTATAATATCACGGTTTCAACGCTTGTTTGCAAATCCGAAAGATGCGAAGAATTTGAGGTGGCATGCAGATGTTAAGAAAAATAATGATGGGATCCTACGGCATGCGTCTGATTCCCCACAGTGGAAGAAGATTGATCTATTGTACCCCAAATTTGGTGAAGAAGATAGGAATCTAAGACTTGGGCTTTGTACAGATGGGATGAATCCGTACGGGACATTGAGCAGCCAACATAGCACTTGGCCAGTCATGCTTTTTATATACAATCTTCCTCCCTGGATGTGTATGAAAAATAAGTACATTATGTTTTCGTTGTTGATATCGGGCCCTAAACAATCCAGAAATGATATCGATGTTTATCTTGAACCTTTGATTGATAACTTAAAGAAACTTTGGGCTAAAGGTGTGATGACCTATGATGCTTCAACAAGAGAGACATTTTGTTTGCACGCTATGTTGTTTTGCACTGTTAATGACTTTCCAGCATATGGGAATTTGTCTGGATATAGTGTCAAAGGAGCTAAAGCGTGTCTTATATGTGAAGAAAACACTGATTCAATAAGACTAAAACATGGCGGCAAGACTGTATATCTTGGTCATCGAAGATTTCTTTCAAAATTCCATCTGTATCGTAGGAAGCAAAGTTATTGACCCTGATACTCTCGATAATTTGCAAAGAGAAGTGGTTGTTACCCTATGTCAGCTTGAGATGTATTTCCCTCCTTCATTCTTTGATATCATGGTACATCTTGTTGTCCACTTGACTAGGGAAGTGAAAATGTTGGGACCAGTTTTCTTGCATTGGATGTATCCCTTTGAACGATACATGAGCGTTTTTAAAGGTGATGTTTGAAACCGTTATCGGCCTGAAGGGAGTATTATTGAAGGTTATGTGGCGAGAGAGGTTATGTATTTTTGCAATGACTTTCTCAGTGGTAATGACACTCCTGATAATGACAAGAATATTGAGGAGGGCAAAGGAATTTTGGGATCACGGGTGAAAGTAATCAGCCGTGAGCAGTTGGAACAAGCTCACTTGTATATTTTACACAATATGGACGAAGTGAGTGTTTATATCGAGGAACATACCAATTTCATAAAGAGACAACATCCTCGAGCAAGTTCAATGTGGCTTTCTAGAGAGCATAATAAGACTTTTACTAAGTGGTTTGAAGATAAAGTCTTACATCAACTATCTCAAACACCAAATGATATTACAGAAACTATCAAATGCTTCGCCTTTAAACCAAAACCGAATGTTATGTCTTATGAAGGGTTTGACATTAATGGATTCACATATTACACAAAGCGCCAAGATGATAAGAGTGTCATCCAAAATAGTGGGGTCACTCTTCAAGCGTCGACTATGTACTTTGCAAGTGCAAAGGATAAGAGTCCACGTGAAGCTAAAATGTCATATTACGGTGTCATTGAAGACATTTGGGAGTTTGACTACATAGATTTCAAAATTCCGCTCTTTAAATGTAATTGGGTTGATAACACCAAAGGAGTTATAGTGGATGAATTGGGTTTCACTTTGGTGAACTTTGAAAAGATTGGCGAGAAGGGTGAACCATTCATATTGGCATCACAGGCGAAACAAATATTCTATATCGATGATCCTGCAAATGATAAATGGTTGGTTGTTCTTCATGGTAAAAGACAGTTCATTGAAGATCCTATAGATGAAGAAGAGTACTATGATAAGTATGATGACTCCAGTCCATTCTCAGTTGGGTTGCCAACTCCACAAAATATTGAAGCTAATGATGACTTATATGTGCGCGGAGATCACAATGAAGGATTGTTAATTGATAAAAGATCACAATTTTAGAGACATGTATGTTTATACAAATGCTAAATGTTTGCCTTTTTCTAGTTAATACAAATGCTAAATGTTTGCCTTTTTAATGACATTTTTAGATGGTTGACCATGATGAGCATGATGTCCATGATGAGCATGAAGTCCATGATGAGCATGCTGTCCATGACGAGCATGGCGAGGATACCAATGTAAGTTCTAAAAACATATCCTGTATTTCTATAAAATTCATTATCTTCTAGTTATGTCATATATCTTATATTTCTATATTGGGCTAATTCAGTGTGTTTATTTTTGTCAAATTTTAGGATGATGATGCACATGTACCCACTGAAGCACTGGAGCAACTTGATGTGCAGCACCAAACACTTAACAAGAAAAGGGGCATCACTCTGTTGAAGAAGTTAATAGCGCTTAGTGGCAGTGGATCCAAATTGGTTGTGGAGTTTGATAATGGAGGAAATGCAATTGGAGTGAACCGCAATAATTTTGTAAACTATCTTGGGTGTACCACTCGGAGCCATTGTGGTGTTAAGTATGATAATTGGCATAAAGTTCCTCAGGGGAAAAAAGACTTGATATGGAAGGATTTATGCGTGAGTTATTATTATTTGCAATTCTATTTTGTAGATTACAAATTCTATTATTTGCAATTCTATTTTGGATACTAGTTAATAACATTCCTATTTTACAGAATATGTTTGCATTGGATGAGAAGTTGCATCGTAAAAGTGTGATGCAACGCGCTGGAAAGATGCTTAGGAATTATAGGACAAATATGAACAGAGAATACATAAAAGAGGGTGATAAGAAAAAGAAGTCAGCCCTTGAACAATGGAACTTCTTGGACAAAGAAGATTGGGACAATTTTGTTGCTTCAAGAAAATCTAAAGAATTCAAGGTATTAGGTGTCACTCCCAATTTAATTAATATACATTGTATTCACCTATTCAAGATTAACATTTAGTGATACTAACCAAATCATTAATGTGCATACTAACTAGGCCCTCAGTGACGCACAAAAAGCAAGGCGTGCACTGAATGTGCATGACCACACTATGGGTCCAAAAGGCTATGCAAGCGTTCGCCAAAGACTACATGCGGAGTCTGCAGCTACTCAGGAGTCTGCCACACCCATGCCTCGCCATGATATCTGGATAGCTGGGAGGCAAAACAAGAAGGGTGAAATAAAGAAGCCTGTAACTGCTGAGGCGGCTGCAAAAATGGTAAAATACAACTCTTAGAGCAATCGTTTGAATATTGATTATTTGTGGTGTTCACTTACCAATTTCTGTTGATGGTGATTAGCGGGAGCTGCACGAGCAGAGGAAACAAGGCACGTTCATCCCTCAGGGCACAAGGGATGAATTGACAGTTGCTCTGGGTAACCCAGAGCATCCTGGACGTGTTAGGGGTGTAGGCGCTGGTGTGGGCATCAAAGCATTCTTTGGGCCATCCCAGCGCAAACCCAGAGCGGGACTTTCTCAAGAAGAGGTAACCTATTCTTTTTTTAGAATGTTTCTACAAAAGGAAATTCAATAATAAGAAGCTAATGTTTCTTTTATCCATGTATAGGAGAATAAGAGAGTCGAGGATATAGTTGCTAAGAAGGTCAACGATGTAGTTGCTGAGAAGGTCAAGGAAGAATTGCTGCGGTGGCAGGTATCTCAGGCTTCCAATCAGCCTATAGCGACCCACTCTTCTCCTGATGCACAGACTGCGAGTAATCCTGGAGACCCATCGCCTAACACGTTTGCTATAAGTATTGTTTATGACATTGTAGCTAGTCTTTTCAAGATGATATGTATATATGTATAACATTCTTTACGTAAATGTGTAGGCATTGAAGCCATGCCGCTTAAGAATACAAGACTATGTTGTTGCAGAGGCGCAGGCTTACCCGTCCCTTCCTGGGGAAAGGTTTCACGGGACTCCAATGCCACAGGGCTACGTTCGTGTGGGCCCATTACATGTGTTACCCGATTGGAGGGAAGCTACATTGCCATATCCCCACCCGGATATTGATACACTTGCTGAGGCAAAATGCGGGGTCATATTGTGTCCCAAAGCAGATGTCGTCTACACTACTGAAATTGTAAGATAAATTTACATTGATTTAGACTGTTAATGTGTATATATGATGTCAACTGATCTGAAATTATATATACAGGTTAAAAAGAAGACACCATGAGCACCTAGGCCTCCACCTCCACTTCCCGCATTACCAACTTGGGTTCCAACTGACCTAACATACCCGTTAGGTCCTGCTTGTAGGGGAATGGCATGTTGGATACAGACACATAATATACATTTCCCGATAATTGTTTCTTTAGATGCAAATTATGCAGGTCAATCATACGATAGCTCTTTATTTATACAAGATATTATTGAGCTGTTTATGTATGATTGGCTGAATACATCAATGATAGAGACATGGATAAGGTGAGATCTTGTTTATACATCCATATACCTTGTGTAAGATCCGGTGATCTGGTTTCTTATATATTAATGCATACGTAATACATGTTTTGCAGCTACTTAGTCGAAGATCATTGCAAACAATTTGCATTTGATCATGTGGGATTTTTGATTCCATCATTGATTAGTATGGTAGCTAAAGACCCCGATAATATTCAACAATATTATATAGATGCTTTTACATTTTTTGGTCAGCAAAAGAAGACGATAATAATAGCTCCATTCAATGTCAAGTAAGTTTACTTTATTTATAATTTGGACTTAAGAAAATTCTATTTTTATTGTGCATTTTGAGTTATTAATTGTTAACTTTTTACCTCTAGCGGTAAACATTGGGAGTTACTAGTTATTGTCCCCGGGACGTTCACTGTTTATTATCTAGATCCCGCGGGAAGTACATTAAACACTAAAATTGGACACGTAATGAGAATGCCATTATTCTGGTGAGAAATATTTCATTTTTGTATCTGTTAACATATGTTATTACATTACTATTTACTTATGCAATTTACTGTGTTATATTAACATGTAGGGGTTTAGATGCATTCAAAAAGGCTGGAGGAACGGTCCCAAGGAAAAAGAACCAGCCAATAAATTGGAAGAACGTACAAGTAAGTTCTCGACTCCAATGTATATATTATTGATGTGAATTGTGCTTAGTTGTATTATTTTGTATGTTTCAATTTATAGTGCGCTACACAAGACAATGGCTGGGCATGCGCATACTATGTGATGCGATTTATGCAGATGATTATCAAACATGCCGCATTGGACATCGATACCATACATGAGGTATTCTATATAGTCTCATTAGTTAGTATGAAATATATCAATCTTATTTTTATATTATTACTTATATATATACATCATTCTCTTTGCAGGTGTTTAAAACTGACAACACTATAGGTAAACACTTAAAAAATATACATGCTCCATATACGATGGAAGAATTAAATGAAATAAGAGAAGAATGGGCAAAAGCCATACAAGCAGTGGCAACTGTAAGATATAATTGGGATGTTGATAGCGATAATGAATGATACTTTGTAAATGAATATTTCTGAATGTTAATACATGTATTTGAATGTTTCTATATGTGTGAATGTGAGAATTGAATTGATGTCTGAATGTATCTACTTGTGTGAAATTTTCCTTGGGACTTTTGTAGGTTTGTGGCCTGTTTGTAGGCTGATATCAATGGATGTCGTAAACCTGCAGTTTAGAAAACTGAACTGCAGGTTCTCATCCTGCTGACCAGCCACAGCAGGCCTGCAAACTGATATGAAAAAAAAATAGATATAGGCGTCGGTTATTTACAGAAAACCGTCAGCAAAGACCTACAGCGTCGGGTTTTTGACCAAAACCGACGCCTAATGTGGCAACAGCCGTACTGGAAATGGCGTCGGCTGTTTGTGTCAAACCGACGCCTATTTAACATATATGCGTCGGTCTTTTAGTAGATAACCGATGCCAAACTGGTTCGCGCCACAGAAAACAGCGTCATCTAGGACACTTTCTGCGTCGGTTACCAAGTAAACACCGATGCTATAGTCCATATAGGCGTCGGTCTTTTAGTAGATAACCGACGCAGAATGTGTCCTAGATGACGCCGTTTTCTATGGCGCAAACCCTTTTTGCGTTGGTTATCTACTAAAAGACCGACGCCTATATGTTAAATAGGCGTCGGTTAAAAAACTGACGCCGAAATGTTCGACCTTTAGCGACGCCCACATAGGCGTCGCTCAGAAACCGACGCCAAAGGGGGTTAAACAACCGACGCCAAAGGCTGTTTCTGTAGTAGTGAACGAACGTGCTAGGTGGTGGGTCCATAGAATTACTCCCAACCTCTGTAGTAGGAGAAGAGCAGCACACTACATGTATTTTCTGAGTGGCAGTCTGAGACATTTGCCACTTGCTAATTGTTTCATGGAGTCTCTTATCAAGTGCTTCCTCGACTCTCCTATTAATTAAATCATATACCTATACATGGATAAAAGAAATGCTAGCTTCTGATTATTAAATTCTCTTTCGCAATAACATTCTAAAAAAAGAGTAGGTTACCTCAGCTTGTGAAAATCCCGCTTTTGAGACATGTTTGCATTGTGATGGCCCAAAGAACACTTTTATGCCCACACCAGCATCTGCACTCCTAACACGTCCAGTATGCTCTGAGTTACCAAGAGCAACTGTCAATTCATCCCTTGTGCCCTCAGGGATGAACTTGCCTTGCTTCCTCTACTCGTGAAGCTCCCGATAATCGCCATCAACAGAAATTGGTAAGTAAACATAACAATAATCAATATCGATTGCTCTAAGAGTTGAATTTTACCATTTTTACAGCCGCCTCAGCAGTTGTGGGCTTGGTTATATCTCCTTTCTTACCTCCCAGCTATCCACATAGTATGGCGAGGCAGAGGTACGGGAACAATAGTAGAGGACTCCATAGTCTCCTGAGTAGCAGTAGACTGAGTAGTAGACTCAACCTGTAGTCTTTGGTGAACTCCTGCATAGCCTTTTGGACCCATCGTGTGGTCATGCATATTCAGTGCACGCCTTGCTTTGAGCATCGCTGATAGCCTTGTTAATAAGCACATTGATTTGGTTAGTAACACTAAAGGTTAATCTTGAATAGGTGAATACATAAGAACACTTAATACCTTGAATTCATCCGTTTTTCTTTTGGTAACAAACTCCTCCCAGTCATTGGGGTCCAGGTAGTTCCATTGCTCAGTGGATGACTTCTTCCTCTTCTCAGCATCTCATATGTAATATCGGGTGAGATTTATCCTATAGTTCCTTAGGACCCTCCCACAACATTGCATCACGCATTTACGATACAGCTTTTCATCCAGTTCAAATATACTCTGCAAAATAGAATTGTTATTAACTAGTATCCTAAAAATTAGTAATCTACAAAATAGAATTGCAAATAATAATAACTCACGCATAGTTCCTTCCATACTAAGTCTTTCTTCCCCTTAGGAACTTTATGCCAAGATTCTACATTAGGACTACAATGGCTACGAGTAAGAACCCCAAGATATGAAATAAACGAGTTGCGGTTCACTCCAATTGGATTTCCTGCATGATCAAAATCCACAACCAATTTGGGTCCATTGCCCCTTTGTTGTAGTAACTTGTTCATCATAGTGATGCCCCTCACTTTTTTTTTTGCTGCTCATCGAGTGCCCCAAGTTCTTCAGGGGGTACATCATCAACCTAAAATTTTACAAAATAAACACACTTACATGATATAATTATAAATGGACATATAGATAGAAATATAGGATATATTTTTAAAACTTACATTGTGAGGTGGTGCATTGATATCCTCACCCTCACGGTAATCATCATCAGGATCATCATGCTCAGCCATCTGAAATCAAACATTTAGCATTTGACATAACTAGAAGATAATAAAACATATAAAAATATAAACATACATGCCTCTAATATTGCAATCTTTTATCAATTAACATTCCTTCATTGTGATCTTCGTGCACATACAAGTCATCATTAGCTTCAATATTTGGTGGTGTTGGCAACCCAACTGAGAATGGAATAGAGTCATCATACTTATCATAGTACTCTTCTTCATCTATAGGATCTTCAATGAACTGTCTTTTACCATGAAGAACAACCGACCATTTATCATTTGCAGGATCATCAATAAAAAATACTTGTTTCGCCTGTGATGCCAATATGAATGGTTCACCCTTCTCACCAATCTTTTCAAAGTTCACTAATGTGAAACCCAATTCATCCACTATAACTCGTTTGGTGTTATCAACCCAGTTACATTTAAAGAGCGGAATTATGAAATCTACGTAGTCAAACTCCCATATGTCTTCAATGACACCGTAATATGACATTTTAGCTTCACGTGGACTCTTATCCTTTGCACTTGCAAAAAATAATGAAGACGCTTGAAAGGTGACCCCACTATTTTATACGACACTCTTATCATCTTGATGCTTTGTGTAATATGAGAATCCATTTATGTCAAACCCTTCATAAGACATAACATTCAATTTTGGTTTAAAGGCGAGGCATTTGATAGTTTCAGTAAGATTATTTGGTGTTTGAGATAGTTGATGTAAGACTTTATTTTCAAACCACTTAATAAATGTCTTATTATGCTCTCTAGCAAGCCATATTGAATTGGCTTGAAGATATTGTCTCTTGATGAAATTGATATGTTCCTCGATATAAACACTCACTTCATCGATGTTGTGTAAAAATATACAAGTGACCTGATTCCAACTGCTCATGGCTGATTACTTTCATCCGTGATCCCAAAATTCCTTTGCCGAAATACTCCTCAATATTCTTATCATTAACAAAAGCATCATTACCACTCAGAAAGTCATTGCAAAAATCCATAACCTCTCTCACCATATAACTCTCAATAATACTCCCTTCAGGCCGATAACGGTTTCAAACATCACCTTTTAAAAATGTTCATGTATCGTTCAAAGGGATACATCCAATGCAAGAAAACTAGTCCCAACATTTTCACTTCCCTAGTCAAGTAGACAACAAGATGTACCATGATATCAAAGAACAAAGGAGGAAACTACATATCAAGATGACATAGGGTAACAACCACTTCTCTTTGCAATTTATCAAGAGTATCAGGATCAATAACTTTGCTGCACAGACTATTGAAAAAGAAACAAAGTCTGGTGATTGCAAACCTTACATGCTTTGGCAATATAGATCGAATTACCACGGGCAATATTTGTTGCATTAGAGTGTGACAATCATGAGATTTAAGACATGTCAACTTCAAATCTTTCATTGATACCAATCTATGGATGTTGGATGAGTAATCATGTGGCACCTTAACATTTACCAAGCATTCACAAAAAGCTTTCTTCTCCTTTCTAGACAACATGTAACAAGTGGGAGGTAAGTATGTTCTCCGATCGCTACTAACTACTTCTGTTAATTTTGTCCTTATTCCCATTTCACGTAGGTCCATTCTGGATTTTATCCCATCTTTAGTCTTACTTGGTATATTCAACATAGTACCAATGACGCTATCATAGACATTTTTCTCAACGTGCATGACATCGATACAATGTCTGACTGCCAAAGAAATCCAATAAGGAAGATCCCAAAATATTGACTTCTTCTTGAATAAAGATTTGTCACTCTGTGTGGCCATGGTACATTGTGATCTCTTACCAAATTCATTGGCAAAGTCTTTTACTCTTTCATAAACAACCTCCCCTGGTATAGGTTTAGGCGCGCTCTGTTCCTCATTCTATCCATTGAATACTTTGCGCAACCTATGATACAGATGGAATTTTGGAAGAAACCTTTGATGAACAAGATATACAGTCTTACCGCCATGTTTTAGTAATATTGAATCAATGTTCTCTTCACTTAAAGGACACACTTTAGATCCTTTGGCACTATTTCCAGATAAATTCCCTTATGATGGAAAGTCAATAACCGTGCAAAACAACATAGCATGCAAATGAAATGTCTCTCTTTGTGAAGCATCATAGGTCATCACACCTTCACCCCAGAGTTTCTTTAAGTCATCAATCAGAGGTTCAAGATAAACGTTGATATCATTTGCAGGTTGTTTTGGGCCTGATATCAACAACGACAGCATAACGTACTTATTTTTCATACACAACCATGGAGGAAGATTGTATATAACAAGCATAATTGGCCAAGTGCTATGTTGGCTGCTCAATGTCCCGTACGGATTCATCCCATCTATACAAAGCCCAAGCCTTAGATTCCTAACTTCTTCACCAAATTTAGGGTACAATAAATCAATCTTCTTCCACTGTGGGGAATCAGACGCATGTCGTAGGATCCCATCATTATTTTTCTTAACATTTGCATGCCACCTCAAATTCTTTGCATCTATCGGATTGGTAAACAAGCGTTGAAAGTATGATATTATAGGTAGATACCACATCATCTTGGAAGGAGAACCAGTTTTGGACTCCCCCGAAGTCGTCAATTTATACCTTGAAAAACCACATTTTGGACAATCTTTTAAATCCACACAGTCCTTTTGAAATAATACACAATCATTCGAGCATGCATATCTTCTTGGCCTCCATTCCCATTGGGCACAACAATTTCTTTAACTGGTATGTTGATATTGGCAGCTCATTTCCATCAGGAAGAATTTCTTTCAACAAAGACAACAATGACATGAAGCTTTTGTCGCTCCATCTATTATTAGCTTTCAGCTTATACAATCTCAACATAGCGCTAAGCTTTGTAAACTTAGTACAACCTGTGTATAACGGCATATCAGCATCATGCACAATGTTTCTAAACATGGGAGGTGAATCAGTGTGCTCTACCCCACAACTATCCAGCATCGCATCAACGATGTCTACTGGAACTGGTTCATTCACATCTATGCCATCAGAGGCAATTTCTTCTTCCACACAAGCACTGGTATCGACATACACTGATTTTAGGTTTGAAATCTCTCCATGCGAGTGCCATTATGTATAGCCTTGTACAATCCTATTGCACATGACATGACTTTTGATTTTATCACCAGTGTTGACTTTCAAGTTGTTATCGTAGTGCCTACATGGACAATACAACCTATCTCCAGTTTTTTTCCTATGTTCCCCGACAAATCTAATAATCTAATCAAGACCAGGAATAATCTCTGGGGTGCAGCGATTTGGAATGGACATCCATGATCTATCCATTCTATGATCAAAGAGAAAACAAGTATATATTAGGATTTAGGTTAAAATATTAGGGTCTAGGGTTAAAAGATTACGGTTTATGGTTAAAAGTTTAGGGTTTAAGGTATTATATATAATAAATATGTACCACCTATCCCATTCTTGAACACCTAATCTCACTAGTAAGTGTATAATGTGTATTGGGTTTTAAAGAAAATTTCGGCAGTATTTCCCCGCTGTTCTCCAAGTACATATGTACTTAGAGAACAAACGGGGAAATGCTACCGAAAGTTTCTTGAAAACCCAATACACATTATACACTTACATCCTAAGTGAGATTAAGTTTTCAAGAACAGTCCCAAATTGGGGACTATCCAAGATTTACTCCTAATGAGTAAATCTTGGACGGGTTTCTACGCCAACAAGATTAGAAACAGTGTATAAGTTGATTTACAGTAGCAACATCTTGTAGTCTTAACCATACCCTCTTATATATGTTCTGTTTATTTACTAGGATCAAATATGTTTATTTCCCAATATATCCTTACTAGGGATATCTATGGTTTAATATAACATACCTTAATATACACAAGTTATTTACTTATATCTTTATTATGTTCCCAAATACAAGTACGATATAGATGAACTATAATGGGGTATTTATTCAATTGTTCTAACCCTTGGTTTATAATCTAAATTTATGTTACTAAAACTCATCCATATGTATATTAATAAGAACAACCTTCTTATATATATAACTATTCTTTCCCCCATATATTAGTTTTGTTTTGATTATTCCAAATTCATATTGAATTATTAAGACATGTATATTTGTACCTATGCATCTACTTTGTGGTTAATATGGATAATATAAATTTTTTAAGAAGAAAAATAGAGAAATGGATGCAATATTAAGAAGAAAAGATAACAAAATAGAGAAACTTTTGTCATTTACAATCCAAAATAAGTCATTTTCATATATTTTGATCAATATTAAGACTTTGATCAATATTATGCATTAAGATGTGTGTCCAAAACATACACAACTTAGGAATGTAGGGCACATACCTTCTTAGATGGCACCAAAGAGGTGAATATGACCAAATAGGAGTGGTGGCCACAGATGACAGTGGTGGCCGCAGAAGCAGAGGCCTAGAACGGTGGCGACGAGCTTCAGCAGCGGCAGCGAGCTCCAGCAGCAGCGGTGAGCTCCAGCAGCGGCGGCGAGCTCTAAGTTCTGAGTGGTGGCAGTAGTAGTAGCAGCAACAATAGTAGTAGCAGCAACAGCGGTGGTAGCAGTGATAGCAGCGGACGACGATGAGCACACGATAGCTCAGGTACAGGACGAGGAACATCGGCGGTGGCGAGCTCCAGCAGTGGTAGAAACTAGAATCGCCAGACCTAGGTCGGGCGGAGAATGAAATAGAGGATGGAGAAGGGAAGGACATTTCACTATTCTTAAGTGGGACATAGGTGTCGGTTTTTAGTAGGACCGATGACAAATATGTCGACAAAAAAAATGTTTTTGATTTACGACCATAGTCGTCGGTTTCCATCTAAAACCGACGCCAATTGGGCAATTGGGGGGGGAGTTTTTCATGGGGATAGCACGCGAACACAAATCCGTGTCGGTTTGTCTACTAAAACTGATGACAAAATGGGAATGAAAATTTGCCTCACGAAAGAACTTTAGTCATCGCTTACCTACTAAACAATCGACACCGTATATGTAATTTTGGAGGTAAATTTTTTTCACTGGAAAAATTATATTTCTCGGGTGATTTTAGACGTAAGTTTCTTGTCGCCTAACCGATGCTAAATAAAAAGTGATACACATGTCTTATGAAAATCGGCCTATCTTCACATATAGGTGTCAGTTTGTATTTACAACCGACGTTGTAGTTTAATGGCGTCGGTTTTTTGGTTTCAATCGACGCTAGTAAATGTGACATTATACATCATTTCTGTAGTAGTGTATTGAAACAAACACTATTTCCAACTTGGATATTTAGTGAAGAATGACTATGATGACATGTTTTCCATTCCATGTGAACGTTAGTGTAGAAAACTTCCTTTATGTGGTTTCTATGACATCATAATTAGATAGAATATGTGTCTCTTATACCAAATGTGTTGGCATGCAAAGTGTTTATAGTTGTTAGAAGTTAAAAGGAGACATTATTCATGTAATATGAGCCTGCGTCTGTAAGCCCATATAAGTCAGTCCATTTACATTAAGTCAGCTCATCAAGTCTAGGATTTGTATCCACCTCTTCTATATATAGAAGAGGGTGTCTCTTGTATCTCAATAAAACATACATTGAATACATCTTTTATCATTTTACATGGTATCAGATCCTAGGGTTAGGTTGTAGAGAAAGATCTCTGATGTCTCTGCCCATGGATGGTTGTTTCCATCATGGTTGGCCGCCCGCAGGGCCATCTTCGCCACGAGTAGCTAGCTTGGTATTCCGTATCATGTAGGGATGTTGTCTCTAGCTACCCCCAACTTTGTCTCCAAGTCTTCTCTAGTTGTCTCAAGAGTTGTTGTCTAGAAACAACTGTCCAGTTTCTTCCCCATTTGGATGCTGCTCTCTCTCAGTCAAGTGCAAGATTTTGTCTTCTTCAAGCTTCCCCAATCTTCTTCTTGTCAAAGCTACAAGGGAAAACCCATGAGAGCCGTCAATCTCTCCAAGGAACTCTTTTTTGAGGTCTATAGTCATGTCAAAGAAGCAATAACTTTAAATTTCCTATTTGTCTCTACAGTGTCATACTATAGTAGGACGGTCCTTGTAATGACAACTACTCCCACACCAGTTGGTTTCTGGTCTTTTCGTTTTGGAATGACCTTCCCTTTGGTCTTAGCTACCATGTGGTGCTTGCGACTAGCTTCTACATCCCTCTTTGTTCTTTAAATCATCAAGAATACGGACTGCCATCAACAACCTTTTATTGCAACAACTTTTGACTTCAATCAGGAAGGTACAAAGGGCCGTTCTCCCACTTGAATCTAGTCCTAAGGGGGATCCTCTGACCCTGCTACACTGACCTAGAAGGTCACAGGAAAAGGTCTTCCAAGGAGGGAACATTGGTCATTCTCCCCAACAATTGTCACCGGTGGAGTACTATAGCACGCACAATTTTCTGGTCTACTTTTGCTGTCCGAAGTCAATGCATTTGTTCCATTCAAGTGCATTACTTCTACCAAAGTTGAGTTTGTCTTGTTTAATTCTTCCTCACCAATGTAGGAAAATAGGGCACAAATATAGGTAGCAAGAAAAAAATTTATTACCATATTCCCCTTAAACTAGTGGATCGCGTCAACAGTTATATAATGGAAAGGATGGTTTTGAGGATATACCTGGTCCCGGAGAAAGTTCAACGACATACTCCACATCGTTTTAGATACACAACTGTCTTCTAGTTGCTCTTGAACAGTGTCCGTGTAGCTCATGGTCTTCACCACAGACAATAGACTGGAACAACATTTACAGTGACTCCTGTGGACTGATATTGTCCTCCTAAGCGATGGGAAAATGCTACCTCACCTCTATGGAAGTCCAGAAAGACCATCGAGAACTCCATATTTCGCTACCAGAGCCAACGGGAAGGAGTTGTCCCCTTCTATCAGTGCACTAGTCGTCAACATGCTCTCCCCCAACTGATCCTCGATTGTTCTCTCCCTCGCTATCCCTCCCTCTGATGAGTAGGACTTGCTTGGGCTCTCTATTGGTTACTACAACCATAGAGGAAAATAATTGTCAGAGAAACTGATTCTCAACTGTGTCTCTTGGGAAGCCCCCAGTACCCCTCTATTTATAGTAGAGGCCAGGGTCAGGGTTCCCAATCGGTGTGGGAGTAGAAGGGTTTGAAATCATGAGTTTTATAGAACTTGCGAACTGTAAGATGGTCATCTCGCATAGAGAAACGGTCATCTCATGAGAAAACCATTCATCTTGCTTAAAGAGACAGTCATTTCATGCAGTTTCCTATTTTGAATCATATTAGTATTCAATGCTTGATTAATGCTAAACACGACATCAATATCAGTCCTTATTCCAATCAAATTGGCAACTAGACCGGACGACCCAGAATGTGAAGCATTCATATCACATAGTGAAATGGTCATTTCACATAGTGAAATAGTCATTTCACAAGTGATATGGTCATTTCACTTGTCTAGTTCAGGCAAAGTTCAACCAACATTGATTTTAATTGACATGGCATTACAACTGATCAGTTCAACACTTGAACCAGTCAGTTCAGAGTCTAGTTAGTCAATCTTGAGCCTCCGTTGTTTAATTGAATACCTAAACACCTTTAGTATTTAATGTAAACATCATTCATGAATATACTCCTTTAATCCAAGTGTATCCTATGTGTGTGACCCTATCGGTCCAGAATTGCATTGACAGTGAATGTCCATAACTAATTATGACATCACAAGCAAAGAGTGGCGCCTAGTCACACATCATTGCTACCCAAGTAATTTGGAAAATTGGAGAACAACTTCAACCTACAATCTGTGATTAGTGTTACAGCAATCGTATAGTTCCTTTGTCTCCGATATCTAGATTGAACTCGAGGCATGGAATCATCATCCTCTCAACGTTCAATCCATGTTCCTTGAACTAGAGGACACTATATGAGATACATATGAGTTCACATATCACAGATTGAACCACATCAGTACAACCGTACATTTATCAGCATCTGTTATCAAGAGGCCATGGATATTAATCTCCTATAAGAGGGAAAATCCCATCTACATCACTCACATTCAAATCCCCATGCGTCACAACTACCCAATCATCACATTTATAGAAATCCTTATTTAGGGTTACGTTTGATAATGTAAAAGTATACTGAGTGACATGTGATAAATGTAGTGACTTCAGGTCTAAGAACCACAATCACCACTATCACTATGAGAGATGATTCTAACTACCATTCCACAGTCTCCATGTATCACTCTCATGGTGGGTCTGTCTGATACAATATTCTCTAACATGTACCTATGTGAGTGACTTGATATCATATATCATGACTAATGAGATTCTATCATCAATCAACACACACTCTAGTCTTATGTATTATTGTCATCTATTTTTCTTCTATAGTAAAATCTGACTAGGGGCATAACAAGAATGTATGTACTCTTAGCATCCATATGATCTCATTGTTCAAGTCACGTACTTGAAGACATATGTCATCAAGTAACATCATTCTTTAGAAATCTAGTATGTATGTGTCATCATCTCATAACTGAGACAAACATAATAGAAGTAATTACCTTTATTATTATCAAATCAGGTATCTAATGCCACATTCCAATCATCATATGATTGGCTCTTTGGGCATACCTACCAACAGACTCCACTTGAACTTAGAGACAATCCCCATGAATCTTATTCCAAGTGATCTTAACATGTCAATTATGTTTCGGCTGCGTAAGTGATTTTATACTGGGTTTAGCAATGTTTTCTTCAAGTCGGTATATTGCAAGTTTTACATCTCTTTATTGTACAACTACTCATATGAGATGGAAGTGTCGTAGTATGCAATCTGAGATTCCCAACCTATCTAGTAGCTCCATTATTTCCATAGTATTTCTACTGTGTCATCAATGGTTGGAACCTCACACAAGTTCACTCATATGAACTTCTTGATCCATACAGTGTCCTCTATTGTTCTCATAACCCAGAGATACTCAATTTCTTTGTAGATTTGAACAACAATCATTAGCTCACAACCCTTTCTAGCTTACAGTTCTCACTCAATGTCAAATATAAATTTAGATTGTGATCATTAATCTGTCCATTTTGAAGCTTGCATCGATGTAACCTTTTACACCCAACTCTTCCTTATTACCATAACCAAGGAACCTATCCTTTTAGTGCTTCCCAATCACCCAAAGATGTTCTTTATGGTAGTCTAGTGACTCATATTGGCATCTGACATATACCCTATCATCATGTCCAATACATACAAGATTACTAGGTAGGTATATATATTTTCTCTCATCATGTCCAATACATATGAGATGACTGGATCTCCTCTCGTCTTGTCCAATACATACGAGATAACTAGATATCCTCTTGTCATGTCCAATACATACGAGATAGCATGATATGTACATAACATTGCATTCAAGATAGATCGAATAGAAAATACATATGGCATCTATTCCATGTGTTCATGTTTTTCATAAGAACTGGGACACCTGGCTTCTAAGAGACTAACTCCATGAAACATGGACAAGTTTTATCTCATCAAGTCTTGCATGTTGAACCCTTCAACATCTTTCCAATGTATGTTCAGTTACTTAGATCAAGAAGCTTTCTAGATCTATTTCTATAGATCTCAATCCCTGTCACATAGGTTGTCTTGCCTAAACCCTTCATATAGAAGGTACTTTCTTTTCCAAGTTTTAACATATGCAGGATTAAGGACATTATTCCCCATCATCATGTGGAATATAAATATGCTCCCGCTAAATCTTTTGTATTCATAGATTTCATCTTCATTTTGACTTAAGTCAAACTCTTTAACTGTCTTATCAAATAGAAGTTTCCAGCTCTGAGGTGCTTGCTTTGTCAAATAGAAGTTTCCAGCTCTGAGGTGCTTGCTTCAATCCACATATTTACCTTTGTAACTTATAAACTTTATTTGCATTAATGGATTTATAAAACCATTAGGTTGTGTCATGTACACATCCTTATAATTATTCAAATTAAGGAATGCAATTTTAACATCCATATGCCAAATGTCATAGTCATACTAAGATGCAATTGAAAGCATGATCCAGATGGAGTTAACCATGGTAACCGGTGGAAGACTTCATCATGTTCAACACCTTAAACTAGTTTGAAACTCTTTTCAACCAATTTACCCTTCCATGTTGGTCTTCTTACATAGACCCAAATGAGCCCTTTGGGTTTTACCCCTACATGTGGATCAACCAAGGTCATACCTTGTTAATGAACACAAAGTCTGTCTTGGATCTCATGGCCTCAAGCCATTTCTTAGGTTTTATTATTATCAAATTAGGTATCTAATGCCACATTCCAATCATCATATGATTGGCTCTCTGGGCATACATACCAATAATCCACTCATGTCCCCCCAACCCATATCCCCCACTTATCAAAGGGGAGTTTATCTTTATATTTGTCTGTCCAAACCACTCTTGTTGTCTCTTTGTGGTTGGTGTGCGGGGGAGATATAGAAGAGATGAGAAGAGAAGAATGAGTATGAAGATAAGAGACGAGATGAAGAAATCAAGTCAAGATAGAAGTAATTTCTCTTAGTCCATGCATCTCTAGATTTTAGATTGTAAGGCCGATGTCAAGCAACACCATTGAGCTTTGGAGTTTCCATCCCCTGGTCTTATCTACCCATCATCAAGGAAAGAAGATGGTTGTCATGTGGGTTGTCTTTGGCTTCTTCAGTTTACTATGTCAGACATATCCATCACCCTTGGCTACATCTTGATTATAGCAATCAAGAGATGTATTAGTCATCAAGTGTTAGAAGCATCGAGAAGATTAAGATGTTGATTCAAATATTCCAACCAGGTTAAAGATCCAACAATCTGAAGTTCACCCTCTGATTCAAAGATGTCGAGAAGGTCAAGATGTCAAAGTCTAAGGAGAGCAAAATCAGGGGGAGTGCACATGTCGTGCAAAGTCTATCTTCTTTTTTATCTATGTCTATTTTTTTTATTGAAGTCTGTCTTGTTTACGTCCAAGCTGCTCATGTGATTCTCCCATTCTCCAACTTGTGGGGGAGTATTAGAAGTTAAAAGGAGACATTAGTCATGTAATATGGGTTTGCATTTGTAAGCTCATATAAGTTAGTCCATTTCCATAAAGTCAGTTTGTCATGTCTAGGGTTTGTATCCACCTCTTCTATATATAGAAGAGGGTGTCTTTTGTATCTCAACACATCATATAGTGAATACATGTTTTATCATTTTTCAAGAGTATTGCAGAAACTATAAAAACATATTAAAAAGAGGAAAGATCGATCCGAATTTCAAAAATCACAATTATATTAATTGTTTCCAAAAATGTCATTAACACTCTATTGATAAATTTTTGGTCTTAATGAGTACTTCTATACTTCAAATGAGTTTCTAGAATGTTTTGATTTATCTTGAGAAAGCTCTTAAATAATCTTTAAACCAAAACATAATCATATTTTATTTTACAGAAGTATTAAAATTTAAGAAACATCTAGATTGAATGAACATTTTAATATCCATAACACTAGTTATAATTATATCATTTTAGAAGTTGAACCAAGTGGTGAGTGTAATCATTCAACCTTTTTCTTCATGGCAAGATTGTTCCTTCAAAAGGTTTTTCCATTAGTAAAACTTACTATTCTTTTCACACTATGAGATTTAATGTAAAGACACCAAATTGACTTGATTCTATAATAAAGAACTTTGTATGGAGATCATCAAGATATTAAATTGAAACCCTTCTAGTGGATTAGAACACTTCTTAGGTTATGGTCATTCATTTTCTTAATGAAAATAACCTTGTAAAATAAATGATTGCAAACTTACACAAATCAGAGTAAACTATTTTAGAAACAACATATAGAGATAAATATTTATTATGATTTAATAGTTTGAATGCATATCATATAGGAAAACTTTTTTTTACAAAGAACAATATGCATTTTATGTTAAGCCAAAAATATAATAGGGATGTTGGAGGTACAAGGGTTAAAATCCAAATAGAAAATGGCTTCATATCAAAGCAAATATTGTAGATCTTGAAAGAAACTAAACCACCTCAAAACCATTCATCAAAATGGGAATGAAGACTAAATGAATTAAAGAAGGACCTACATTCATGTATCTATTGTAAGTTTCATAATTTCTTCTTTATCATATAAATCTAAGGAAGATAGGCCCACAATGATTTTTTTAAAGCCTTTGATAAAGCTTCCTCAACAAAGTCTTCTTACATGCCTCTTCAACCCTGATATCATGATAAAAATTAGAATATTTTTAGTATATTATATCCTAGAAAAGACACGACACCACTAATATACAAATTTGTGTATAAAAACACAACACACTTGAAAGTTTTTTTACTATCATAAAATGGTTTCTTATGAATACTCATCTAGATGTATAAACATATGATATCAATAAGAATATGCTTAATATTGTAATCATTTATAAACAAATGCCATCCAAAATTGGTTCTTAAATTAAGAAGAAGAGGAATACATTCATTTTGAAATCTCAAGATAATTGGAATCCCCAGATAAATATTTTGCTCATAGTAGCATGTTTCAAGTTTGAATGATAATTTTTGTGGTAAATACAAAGTTATATTTAGAATTAGCATCATACTAGTTTTGTTTTTCAATGGACCCTGCCCTCATAATAATCACATAAATAGATGTGAATGATATTTATATATGGAAATATTACAAATTTGGTAAATCTAAGGTCCATGAAGTTATTTATGTATTGACTGATCTTGTTGTGATAACACCATATAGTTATCAACTGAAGACTAATCCAAGATATAAATCATCCTCACAAACAAGTGAATCCTACTAGCTTTTTGGATCAAACTTCGCTTGAATGGTTCTTAGTGTAGGAAAGTGATACTCAATATTCATAGTTGTGAATTAGATATGGTTGAGATGTAGGGTATTAAAACTCTAGTATGTAATCTTCTTATTGTTAAAGTAGTATTATGCCTCTTTGTATTATGCCTCTTTGTATTATGTTGCTTTGTTTTACGCCTATTTATATTATGTCTCTTCCTATTAAGCCTCTTCGTATTACATATATATATGTATTACCCATTGTGTAAGAGGTTTTCTACATATATGCCACCACATGTACATGTATATATATTGGCCTATCGGCCAACATAGCAATACAAACACTATTCATAACATTGTATCATGAGCTGACTTTACGGTTGTTTTTTGATAGATTCTTTCTTATCAATCTCTCTACTCTCATGTCAATTCTCTTATCCCCTCATCATTCCCCTTATTGATATGTTTCTCGATCGATCCTCTCTTTGATGGACTAGATCAATCTCTTCCCATATCACTTCCTTTAGGATAGTGCGTTTGTTCCTCATTACTCTATTATCTTCAATGGTCTCTATTATTGAGGCTATGTTCAGTGTATGTACCTCCATATGCATGGTCAACATTTTTGGGAGTTTTTAATTGGAAAACTTCCCAGTCCGCCTCATCCTACTTGCCCTACCCCAGCTTGCACTAGAGGCCAGTGATGCAAAAAATAAGAAGACAATTAATGATTTTGCTAATGCTGAGGAGTTCTTTAAGTTACACTACAAATCCTACAAGTTATGGGTTCATGAGAATGCTTGTGCCTCCTCTATATTAGTTGAAAGCATAGAGCCACATTTTTCAACTGATATTCTTTGGTTGGGTTTGTCTAACTTGATATGGTCACATTTTTGTGCCCTCCATAAGACTCTTGGTGATTCTCTATACCTAGATGTTGTGCGTCAGGAGTAGGCGCTACATCATTATGATCTCACAATTGATGAGTTTGCCACATAGTTTTCTAACATATGACATCATCTTGACTCTTTGAGACCATACATCTATGACACTTGCTAGTGTTGTCAACGTCAATGTTCAAGCTTGGAACTTCACCACATCTATGAATTTTAGGCACATCTTAGGGATATGCCAGTGACCATAACACTTATGAGAAACACACTCACTTGTATAGAGAACACTCCCAGATGGAGACTCGAACTGGATTCAACAAGCATCCTCAACCAACACCTCAAAGGAGGCCACACAAGATGTGGCCACCTCACCATGGTGAAACTGTAGGGAAATATGGCATCAGATAGGCAGCGGAAACAAAAATTTATTGACATATTTCCCATAAACTAGAAGATCATGTAAATAACTATACAATGGGAAGGATGGTTTCACAAAGATATACCTAGTCCAGGAGCAAGTCTAGTAACAATCCTCGTCGATGTAGATGTGCACTCTATCATGGACGGTGGCTGTGCAGCTCCTAAATGCACTGGGACTCGTCTGACTGCTCCGCCACAGATACCATACTATGACAACTACTGCATCGACTCTTCAAATCTCGCCATAGAGTGCGAGTTGACGTTGCCCTCCTAGCAGCAACCAAAGGACTCCTGCCTCTAGAGTAGTCCACACAGACCAACTAGAACTCCTATCGTCCTGCAGAAACAGATAGGAAGGAGTTCTCCCTCCCATTGGTGTACTAGTTACCAACATGCTCTCTCACTGCAATGATCCTCAGTTCTTTCTCTCCGATGGCTATCCCTCCCTAGTCGGGTAGGACTTGCCTGGGCTCTCATGGTTACCACAACCAAAGAGGATAACAATTGTCAGAGCAACTGATTCTCAATTGTCTATGTAGTAGTTTTTCTCTTGGAAGCCCCTAGTACCCCTCTATATATAGGAGGGGTTAAGGTCAGGGTTCCCAGTCCCCAACCAATACAGGACTAAAGTAGGAGTGGAAAGGACAGGAAGATCTTGAATTTTTGCATCAATCTTGGAAGTTTCACAACCCGTGTGCACCAAAACGGTCATCTCTCCCAGCAAGATGCTCATTTTGCCCAGCGATACAGTCATCTTGCATGCAAAATGGTCATCTCACAGTTTCCAGTTCTACACATGTGTTGGCAATTCAATTCCAATTAGTAATCAACTCAACGTCATCACCAATCTTTTGTGCAATCGAATTACACTCCCAAAATGAACGTCTGGTTTTAACAAGATGAGCATCTCACACCATCCCAGAAGGCCATCTCACACAGGTGAAATAGGCATCTCACAGCCCAGGTCATACATAATTCCAACCAATGTACAATATAATCAGCCTGACACTCCAAACAATGGTCTCAACACTTGAACTAATTAATTAGCAGTCTAGTTAGCTGATCCGTTGAGTGAATTAAATACCTAAACACTTTAGTAATCAATTCAATCATCATTCAAGATCAAATTCCTCTTCTAGATTAGTTCCTATGTGTGTGACCCTATAGGTCCCATATCACGTTGGCAGTGAATGTCCAAAACTAGCTTATGACATTACAAGCAATGAGCGGTGCCTAGTCACACATCATTGCTATCCAAGTGAAATGGAAAGTTGGGGAGCAACTTCAACCTAAAATCGGTGTATGTTCTTACAATGTTTGTATAGTTCCTTTGTCACTGATATCCAAATTGAACTAGAAGCATGGATCAGTCATCCTCATCATTATTCAATCTTGTTCCTTGAACCAGAGTAGACTACATGAGATATATGTAAGCTCAATATCACATATTGACTCACAATTGTATGGCCTTACTTTTCTCAGTCTAGCTAATCAAGAGACCTTTGTATATCAAACTCCTATCAGAGGTACAAATCCCATGTCTATCACTCACAATCAATCCCCATGTGTCAAAGTCACCCAATCATCTCCTTTATATCAACCCATGTTTCAGGACTGCGTTTGATGATGTCAAAGTGTAGCCAACTACATGTGTTGAGTGAAGTGATTTCAGATCTAAGAGCTACAACCACCACTACCACTGTGATAACTGACTATGAATTCCATAACGATGGCTTCCATGTGTTTGTCTCACAGTGGGTCTGTCCCATACACTATTCCCTAACATGTATCTATGTGTTTGGTTTGATATCGCCATATCATGACTAATGAGACTCTATCATCAACCAACTCACACTCTGATCTTATGTGTTATTGTTGTCTATTTACCTTCCACAATAACAACCGATCATGGTCATAATGAGGATGTATATATTTTTAACATACGTATGATCTCATTCTTCCAAGTCATGTACTTGAAGACATACATTATTGAGTAATATCATTCTATAGAAATTTACTATGTTATTCATTATTCTCATAAATGAATATACAAAATAAATTGATAGCTTGCCTTTATTATCAATCAAATCATTTACATGTTATACCATTACAATCATCATATGATTGGCTCTCTGGGCATACATACCAACAGACTCCCACTTGCACTTACAACCAATCACCCACATATCTCATCTCGAGTGACCCAACATGACCATCATGCTTCTATTGTGTAAGTGCTTTTATAGCAGGTTTAGCAATGTCTGGTATAAGTCAGTATTTTGCAATTTTCTCATCTCTTCATTGTATGACTACTCATATGTGATGGAAGTGTCGTAGTATGCCATCTAAGATTCCCAGGCTAACTAGTAGCTCCATTATTGTCATAGTATCTCTACTATGTCATCAATGATTTGGAACCTTACAAGTTCACCCATAAGAATTTGTTGACCCATACAATATCCTCTATTGTTCTCATAGCATAGAGATACTCAACTTATTTTGTAGATTTAAACAACTATCATTAGCTCATAATCCTTTCTAGCTCACAGTTCTCATTTGTCGTCAAACATAAATTTAGATTGTGATTATTTTGTCAGTTTGGAACCAATCCTTTAAGTGCTTCACAAGCATCTACAGATGTTCTTTATTGTAGTCTGGTGATTCTCACTAGTATCTAAAATACACCTTCTTGTCATGTCAAATACATACAAGATCGTGAGGTAGGTATATATATTTCTTCTCATCATGTCCATTACATATGAGATGGTTGAATATCCTCTTATTATGTCCAATACATACAAGATAATTGGGCATTGTCTCGTCATGTCCAATACATACAAGATAATGAGATAAGTACATTACATTGTATTCTAGATAGATCCAATTGCGAATGCATATGGCATCTATCCATGTGTTCCTATTCTTCACAAGAATTGGGATACTAGGCTCCTAAAATACGAACTCCACAGAACATGGACAAGTTTTCTCTCACTATGTCTTGCATGTTGAACCCTTCAACATCTTGACAATGTATGTGCTCTTACTTAGGTCAAGAAGCTTTTCAGATCTATCTCTATAGACCTCGATCCCTATCACATAGGATGCTTCGCCTAAACACTTCACATAGAATGTACTTTCCTTGCCAGGTTTTAACATTTATAGGATAAGGATGTTATTCTGCATCATTATGTGGAAAATATGCTCCCACTAACTCTTTTGTAATCACAAATTCTATCTTCATTTCGACTCAAGTCAAATCCTTTGACTGTCTTGTCAAATAGAAGATTCCAGCTCTGAGATTCTTGCTTCAATCCAAAGATTGACCTTTGTAGCTTATCGACTTTATTTGCATTAATGGGTTTATAAAACCATCCGACTATGCCACGTACATATTCTCTTAATTATTATAATCAAGGAATGCAGTTTTAACATCCATACACCAAATCTCATAGTCATACTAAGATGCAACAACAAGCATGATCCAAATGTATTTAACCATGGTAACTGGTGAAAGACTTCATCATGTTCAACACTTGAACTAGTTTGAAGCTCTTTGTGACCAATCTACCCTTCCATGTTGGTCTTCTTTATAGAGACCCAAATGCACCCAATGGGTTTTACCCCTTGAAGTGGATCCACCAAGGTCATACCTAGTTGGTATACATGGAGCCCATCATTAATCTTATGGCCTCAAGACATTTCTCATATTTTGATCCCTCAATATTTTCTAGGTACGTAGTTGAATCATCTCAATGATCAACTTGCCACCTTTTTAGTTATAAGATATCATCATCTTTCAAACTTAAGGTGTGTTCTACTAGAACTATGAGTTCTGTGTTTACATAAGGAACTTGAGATTCCACAACAACTTGTGATTCTCCTTGTTCCTATTGTACCTCTTTAGGTTCTATGTTTTCTCATTTGTCTTGAATATTTTGAGTTCTACCTTTACTCCCACTCATTCCTTTGGAACTAATTTCCATTTGGGAATTCAACAATCCTAGCAACAAACACTTTGTTGTTGGCTGGAATACAAGTAGTATTCAACAAGATATCATTTATGTAGTTTGTGGATAAAGCCTTTTAAGAAACTATTTTCTTATACAATCTTTCAATCCTAATCGTTATAAAAGACATATCGGGACACTTCCCATGCCATATATCATATGGTGTCTTTTGAACCAATTTACATGGTACATTGTTTTAGTGTAAAGCATGTGCCTAAAAGAATTTGTAAGATCAACTAGATTTTATTGATAATCTCACCATGACTTAGCAGGGTGTGATACCTTCTTTCTGACACATCAATATGTTTCAGGTGGAGTTCATTATGATACACTATCATGATCTCCCAGAAGGTCCTCAAACTCTTGGTTTATGTATTTCAACATCAATCATATCGAGGTATCTTAATACTTCTTCCAATTTACTTACGTACTTCATTTATGATCTTCTTGAACACTTCAAGAGATTCATACTTGTATTTCACAAAATACAAATTTGATATCTATTGATCGCATTAGTAAATATAATGAGGTATTTGTAACTACATTTATCATTCATTCTAAAAGGTCTATGTACATAAATATGTACTAGTCCTAATTGAATAGTTGATCTCCCACTACATCTAGTGAAGATGCTTTGTCATATTGTACAACAAATAATACATGCATGCCTCTATTGGTTCAATAATCAAAAGAGTCTAGATAACCATTATATGGATTATAGAGATGCATTTCTTATTTATGCGTTCTAGATGATAGTGCCATAGGTATTCAGTTTGTTTGAGTTATCATGTATTCAGTATATGTGTCACACACATTTATCTCTACAACTATCCAATATAGATTATAAGACATAGGACATTTCCATGAATGATCATATCTTCAAAATGAAACATAATGTTCTTGTCATACAAGACATATGATGGCTTCATTAATGGCAAGCACATAATAGCAATTCACTAATTCTATTATGTGCCCATGAATGACAGCTTCCAACTATAGAGGTAGCAACCCTTGCTCCATACAATTCTATCTTACTTCTCCTTAGGTCATGAAGTAGAGATCTCTATCTCCATCTTCTTCCTGAGGTCCTCTATAAAGAGTATAATTCCTTTCCAATGTATATATAAGTTACAATGGTGTAACTCTATTTTATTTATCCATTAAGTGAAAAAGGTCATGTTCTTTTTACACTTACCCTTCTCCATATATTGAGTGTAGAAGACTTGGACTTCATCTTAGACTCAGAACACTTCTTGGCCTTGCTTTTTCCCTAGGACTTACTTTTGCTGATCATTATCACAGATTTGTCCTTGTTCTTCCTTACTTTGGCATCACCATGCCAAACACTTGACAAACTAACTATATAATTCATGCAAGGCTTGCATAATCGTATTCATGGTCAACTCTTGACCTAAGAGTAATCCCAATCATTCCAAATGTCCAATCATATTGAGTATATGGGGTTCTACTAGACCTCTCTTTATTAGTTTGCACTCAACTAGCACTTTGGAGACTGATACCTTCTTTGCTTTACATGATTATTTAAGATGTGTTACCATCTCAAGAATGTCCATGTTTTCATGTTGTTCATGCAACAAACAGTTCATACAACAGAGCATTAGGTATTCAAATGGCATGCTTCCAATAAGCATCCATTTAGCCTTAGGCACATTTGGAGCAGGTTCTTCAAGCATTCGTCTATCAAGGACATAGAGCTTTCGCTCATTGATGAGAACATTTCTCAAAGTCCTTAACCAATTGTGGAATATTATCTCGGTTTGTCCTTCTTTAGGATTGATTGCAATTTGAATGTGTTTATGTTTGACATTTGATTCTACAAAAAAATATTGCAACCCTTTTTAAAACATTTTTGATTTGGTTTGATTTGATGAATTTGGTGATATTAATTAGGTATTTAATTAACTATCACTCCCACTATTTTATTCTAATTGATAGCCCTCAATATCAATGTGGAATATTGTAGTGTACAATATTCTAGTGGGCCAAGATCCAAAACAATTGCATCAATAACCAGCCAACCCTGGCATTCATGAACAATTATTAAGGTAGACAATCATGCCAATTGCATCATATGCAACTCTTAGATAGATGATATACGCAACTCCTTGCCATGATCATCTGCATGCCTCTAGGCCCAGACTCTTTGAGAATCACCAGTCAAGCCTGAACCAAAAGTCGACACGATAATAATGCATCCCGCTTGGCCGACCCATATTACTACCATCACACTTCCATGAGATAGACGACACACCTCCCTTGGGGAGCTCCACACCTGGTCGATCAAGCTTTTCATGTGTGTCATTTTTGGAAAGCATCTAAAACTTGATATTATATTTTAAGGAGTTTGTATAAATACATATACTTTATCCAATCACCACATATATAGTATGTATCATATACATTCTATAACCACAAATAAGAACCTACAATAAATAAAACACACAAGCGACGGTTATGGCCATACTAATGTAATTCCTTGGAGCCACAAGGAATTACTACCACCTATGGTGTACATCATATGTAACATGTTGTTGGTGAAGATATGTGCTCAAGCCAATTTGGGTTAATCGATTCAAATCTTGAACTGATCAGCTCGCCTCTTGGTCGCTCAGTTGGGCTATGTTAAAGTGGTCATCTTGTTCTCCGGTCCAAGTAGCATTTGGACACCTCCAGTCGGTCGATTGGGCCACCAATCGATCGGTTCATCCTCATGTCGTCTGGCCTCCTCAGTTGTAACGCCCGGGCCCACTGTCCTAGGCTCTAGTAGAGTTTCAGGAACGACGACTGGCCCCACAGACCACCACTATCCTTAACTGTGCGCTTTTTCCTTACTCACGCGCAAGCCGGGGTTGACTTCCTGACTGGTCACCCATCCCAGTACTACTCCAAGCTGAGCACGCTTAACTATGGAGTTCTTAGTGATGGGCTCCCGGAAAAGGAGGTTCACCTTGGTGATATGGGTAGTCTAATCATTCCTTTTAAGATCATGTTATCCGAGGCCTCAAATCCTGGGATGTTACAATCTCCCCCACTTAGACTCTTGACATCCTCGTCAAGGCTTGACTATATGGCCTCATAATCTGATCCCATTTCAGTGCAGACCAACAATGGCCCATGGACACCCTTCTCCCGATCATGGAATACCAGCGCAAGGGTGGCTACCTCAACCATGGACAAACTTTTCCTACATGCCTGGACCGCATGGATCAAGACCGGCATGCTACATGCCCATGCGGGCCCCACCTACTGGAGGGGTTATGGCTCTGATACCATTTGTAATGCCCGGGCCCACTGCCCTAGGCTCTAGTAGAGTTTCAGGAATGACGAATGGCCCCACAGACCACCACTAGCCTTAACTGCGCACTTTTTCCTCACTCACGTGCAAGCCGGGGTCGACTTCCCGACTGGTCACCCATCCTAGTACTACTCCAAGCTGAGCACGCTTAACTATAGAGTTCTTAGTGATGGGCTCCCGAAAAAGGAGGTGCACCTTGGTGATATGGGTAGTCTAATCATTCCTTTTATGATCATGTTATCTGAGGCCTCAAATCCTGGGATGTTACATCAGTCCTCCAGTTGATTGAGTCATCTCACAAGCCACTCATTTTGTCTTTGTGTAGATCATCATCTCACATCAAAATATAAATAAAACTATCCTACTTATTATTACATTGTATATGGGGAAAATCTCAAGTTACATTCGAGGGGAAATAGGAAGAAAATCATTCATTTATATTTAGAAAGAAGAAAAAGGCTTGGTATGCAGACCGGTTAACAACAAGAATAAATAACCATAACCATACACACAGATCTGGTGTTATGGCCATAACCATGCTTCACATCCACCATCAAAACTGATTTTATGGCGACACGTGTAAATTGCAAATATATCATATCATATATATTTGTTTGGGTTCTTTATGTGATTATAAGACGAACGTGCACATCAAATAGTTTAAATATTCACATCACATGTAATAAATAAACACGGTAAAACCAAAATTCGATCATATCGATTATCCCAAAACATAATTAATTGATGTTGCTCTGATACCACTGTAGGGAAATACGACATCAGATAGGTAGTGGAAACAAAATTTTACTGACATATTTCCAATAAACCAGCAGATCGTGTCAAAAACTATGTAATGGAAAGGATGGTTTCACAAAGATATGAATGGTCCTGGATCAAGTCCAACGATAATCCTCATCGATATAGATGCACATTCTATCTTGGACGGTGGCTGTGTAGCTCCTAGATGCATTGGGACTAGTCTGACTGCTCCTCTGTGGACACTGACTCAGACGACTACTACAGTGACTCCTTAGATCTCTCCACAGACTATAAGTTGACGTTGCCCTCCTAGCAGTAGCCAAAGGACTCCTCCCTCTAGAGTAGTCCACACAGATCAAATAGAACTCATGTCATCCTATAGGAATGGAAAGGAATGATTTGTTCCTCCCATTGGTGTACTAGTCACCAATATGCTCTCCCAAAATAATGCTCCTCAGTTGTTTCTCTCCCGTGGCTATCCCTCCCTAGTCGGATAGGACTTGCATGTGCTCTCGTGGTTACCACAACCAGAGAGGACAAAAATTATTAGAGCAACTGATTCTCAATTGTCTGTGTAGTAGTTGTGCTCTAGGAAGCCCCCATTACCCCTCTATATATAGGAGGGATCAAGGTCAGCGTTCCCAGTCCCCAACTAATACATGACTAAAGTGGGAGTGGAAAGGATCGGAAGATCTTGAATTTTCACAATAATTTTAGAATTTTCACAACATGGTGCGCTGAAACGGTCGTCTCGCCCAACGAGACGGTCGTTTCGCTAAGCAAAATGGTCGTTTTGTAGTTTCTAGTTCTGCGCTTGTGTCAGCAATTCAATTCTAATTAGTACTCAACTTGACGTCAGCACCAATCCTTTGTGCAATCTAATTGTACTCCCAAAATAGGTCGCTACATGGAAAAAAAGCTTGATTCAAGCTTAACGAAGTAGACACCAATTCACGAGGGACAAAGTTTCCAAGTTATACCCCATCTCCCACTCGAGGACCTCGGTGATGCATATTCATCCACAACATACCCAGATTATGGAAGAATCTTTTAGTAGGGACTATTTCCTTTCAATCCTGCCTGCACCACTATGATGCTTGTTCAAGGAAGATTTCAATAAGAAATTTCACGAAGAAGACAAAAATCTAATTAAAAAGACAGATACATACCATTGGTATGCCTCGGTCCCCACGTCATATTTTCCATTTGCAAAAGGATCCGTCTCATGTAAGTCACAAACGATCATATGCACAGCAACGACAACAATATCAAGAGCTTGCCACATCATCTGAAATCGGCTAGATCGGACAACAAACACTCGAGAAAATGGCAAAACACTAAAATCAACCAGATAGTAAAATAGAATGTGCATCCAGGTCATCTTCAACCTCATGAACATGAAGAATAACAAGAATCCAAAACTTGGATTTCTCCATCGAGGGCCAAAATGGCCAAACCAAAGTATAAAAATGGAATTTATACCTTTCTTGGGAGGTATGTAGCCAAAAATCACATCAAAAACACCATTGGAGAAGACATCCAGAAGCTTCCCGCCTTCGTGACACCGCTTCCAGAAAAAAACTACCTGACGTTGGAAGAATGCCCTGATCCATGGGCATGGAGCTGGCAGATCACTACGATCCATTGACATTCCTCCTCTCTCCTCTTGCCTGTCGTTGTTGCCCTAAGATGCTCCGAGTTGGTTTCCATTGCTGTAGCTTGTGCAAGTGAGGAAGAAATGGGAAGGGATCTTGACCCTCCTCCCATTTCTTCTCTTCTACAAGACAAAAAACTAATGCAAAAATTACAAATAGGTCTCTGCATTTTTAGCAGAATTTCCAGAAGCTTAAAAATACGAAAAATTGGTAAAAATCAGAAAATATCAAATATTGACACCAGAACTGAAATATCTCTATTTTTCTAAAGATACTCACCAAATTTACATGCGAGTTTCTTAGGGTTCTAGATTATGACTTAAACTGGACCAACATTAACCTCATTCCTCAATCTTCTCATGATCTTGGACTATGACCTAAAACTGAACCAACACCCAAAACCTCATTTTTTAACGTTTCTAGGATCTTGAACTGACCTAAAATTAGACCAAGACCCAAAACCTCATTTTCAATCTTTTCAGGGTCCTAGACTATGACATAAAATTAGGCCAACACCTAAAACCTCATTTTTCAATGTTTTCAAATCGTGCATAGACTTCCAAATCTTTACCAAGGTCCATATGTACGACCTAAAACTAGACGAGTCATGCACTTTAACTGCCTATCTTTCCAGGGTTCCATATTATGACCTTAAACTGAACTAGCTCAAAGCTTCATTTTCCAATCCATTTGGTTCCTAAACTAAGTCCTTAAATTAGACCATAGGCCTTGTCCTAAACAGGCTCCCTATCCCTCTTTTGATTTCTTTTTATTAAGGGGCCCTACTCATGACTTATGACCAGAATCTGGATTGGTTTTCAATACAAACCTTTTGATTAATCCTGAATTGAGACCATGGTTATGATCTTGCTTTCATGCACATATCTTCTGACAATCCTAGATCATGACTAAAAAATGAACTGAATTGTCGTCTTCGCCTCATGACCCTGAGTTATGGCTCAAATCTCCAATTTCTAGGTCTGAGACCTAGAAAATCCCATAGCATTGATGCTCCAGAGGACATAACATGAACCAATAAGGGAACACATCATGGAGGAGACCTTTCACTAGATGATAGTTTGAACATCCAACTCCAGTCTGATGTTAGATGGCAAAATCAATCAGACAACTAACAAATAAAGTCACTGTCTCAATAAGGGTCACCTTAAATCTAAAAATCTTGTCTAAATAAAATCACCAATCTTGATGATATAAGCCCTATCCCCATAGGCAACTCTACATATTGTGCCTTTTAAGAGTTCTGGTCCTGACTCTAAATTGGCCCACTAAAAGAAAATAAAAACTAAAGATGTATAGGAAGAGGTATGACTACTCTTTTTCTCTAAGATTTATTTTCACACAAAATTGTTGCCAATATTTCTCAATCATTACAGACTCCTGATCTTAATCTTTCTCTGACAAACCATACCTATGTTTGAAATTCTACAATCATAAGCACAGAAAATATTTCTTGCATATTTTAACTTAGAATATAGGACATGAAGATTACAATTAAAATGTACTTGGTTTGATAAACATAAATACTCATGGGCATGAACCACTTACTTGTATCAGAGCAATTTGGTAAATGGCCACTAGGCAAACATGATTCTTACAGTCACCCTAGGGTGAAGAGGTAAGGTTAGGATTTAGGGATAGATTCCAAAAAGGAATACCATAATCTAGAGCGATTAGGATTCTTGACCTCAGAGTAGATAGATATCCTAGAGGAATAAGTCAACGTAGTTTAGATCTAAAGTAGCAACCTAAACCTAGCTAATGAGATAGCCTCTCCATTCTCAATGGTTATGGCCAGCCAATTGAGAATGGAAGAGGGATGTCATAAGCATTAGGCTTCGATGCATATTTCCTTTCTTACTAGTACATGTGGTATGGGACACATGTATTAGTAGGTTAGTGAGAGGTAGTATGTCAGGATCCCACATCTCTGGGTATGTGACTAATCACCACATATCTAGGAATGTAGGAGTTACCTAAAGAACTGAAGATTAGACAACCATGTAAACTTAATGTTAGACAGTCATGACAAGGTTGAGGTAGATGTCCTAAGTATAGATCCAACTTTAGTTTCATAAACCCTAAGTATGAGTTGAGCAATAAACCAAGGCAATAGATAATGCTTACATAAATATTTTATGAAAATACATTACATATCTCTTTTCATGCAAAATTTTGAACATGTGTACCTCAATATGTAATTAGCAATAAATGAAGAGGTAAGCAGAACCCTAAGGTGGGTAGTAGCCTAGAGAAATTTCAAGGCCGAAATTTATTTTAACGTGGGTAGAATTGTAACATCCTCAATTTCACAACTAATGTAAGTCGTTAATGTGGGGTTTTCTAGTAAGTGTATGCCAAGGGACCTAATGAACCTAACATGGCTAGGTATGTAATTAAGTTCACAAATGGGTCCTTCAAGTACAAAATTGGGAATATAGTATGTAGCCCTCATAATAAGTGTTGATAATAATTTTAGTATATGGCTAATTAGAATATAAGATGGTGGGAGAAATTTTAGATGATTTTGATTTACTTAGAGGCCTAGGTAATTAAATTTGTAATTATTCAACAATTAATTAAAAGATATTTTTGGAGTGTCTTTATAATTAATTTGGACCTGATATCTTTTCCATAACAAGATAATGATAATATATCAACTATCCCAAAATTTGAGTTCAAACAGGGTCATGTGGTGGTCTGTAGAATTATTTCGATAGATTGGACTTTTTGCAAAAGAAAAATAAAAAAAGGGGGGCGACTCCAGTCCTCATGAACACCCCGATTAGCATAACACATGAGCAAAAGCTATATTTTTATTCTTTCAATCGGGAGTGTCACAAATATGATAATCATTGCAATTAAAGAAAATGAAACACTTTGCATTGAAAAAAAACTAATTCATACATAGTCCTTGATAAAAGGAAAACTATAACTCATCTAATATACATTGGTAACAAGACTAAGCATAAAAGGAGATGTCCAAACTCTGGACCGTCTCGATAGATGGCACCCCACTAGGAAAGCTTGAAAATCTCCTAGACCTTTACTTGTTCCCTTGATCCTCAACTGCTCCAAATCCTGCGGACATCACGTCCCCATCCATGCATTGGGAAAAACAGTCGTTAGAGTAAGTGGCATGAGTATTCTAAAATATGCATTGCTAAAGAACTAAAATATTACAAAATATTCTTGAACATTATAAATATGAAACGAACATTTAACTCTGATTAAAAATCTGAAACATAAAGTATCTTATTCTTAATCTGAACTCTTATCTTTCTGCCTCATCTTATTCTGGAGTCATGTACTCTGGACATGGATCTCATGAACTACACCAAAGTGCCTAGGTCTTACTTATCTTATCTAGTTCCCTCTCATCATACTCATGGATGAGATTATGGGCATCTCTAATCTAAGGTATCTTTTACTTACGATTTTTTTATCTGACTGTGGCCACCATTATACAACAAGTCCTCCTGAATTGGCGTATCTACACCCTGAATTGGTGCTGCAACACCTCTGAATTGGCAATAGATGCCTCTGAATCATCCCGAGACTACTGAATGAGGACTTATCATATAATGTATTATGTGAAGGTTTTGACTTATTTATCTTAAGTCTAAACTTACTTAATTCTTAATCTAAACTGAAGCTGAATACTGATAGCTTTACTGAATACTTAATATGAACTTATCTTATACTAAACTGAATACTGATAATTGGACTTATCTGAAACTGATTACTGAGTATTGGGCAGTGACTGAATTCTGAATCTGAATCTTTTATTCTTAAGTGATCAACTAAATCTACAACTGAATGTGAATATGGATCTCAATTACTTCATAATTGAGATTTGGTCTAAAACCCTTATCATGTATCTTTATTCAAAATTTGTTTACTCACACCATGAGTAGTCTAAGTATGAATCTAAATCTAATATCATCATTATCTAGATAATCCTTAATCTAATACTTCAATATGATAGAAATGACTTAACTACTTTTGACACTAAATATATGACAACTAAGTCTAAAGGCTTAGGGAAAGGATCTCAACTAAATATGAGAATATGAAGTATATGAGAGTTCTCGAGTATCAAATATCTATAAAAATGTTATTTCTGACAAGGTGACTCAATTTCTATGAAATCTCATTAAGTCCGATCTCAATACACTCGTATAAACTGAAATCTTAAATCTTAAATCTTAAATCTTAAATTAGAAATCATATAGAGTCTCATCCTACAACTTAATCATGACTTAATGTCTCATAATTTGCTAATATCATCATAAACTCATGTTACAATATATTCTGATCCCAATAGTACCTTTATCTTGGAAATTAGGCCATGGTCTACAATGTACAACACCCATATTCTCACATAATACTTAACTTCTTACTCACTAATCTTTTTAAGGAATCCATTCCACTTCTTAATTCTTAGATCACTACATATATAAGAAACCTTGGTGACACGTTCCTACTTGAATTCTGAGCACACCATTGTATCTATAAAGGAAAAGAAATCTTAACAACATGTTCTACTTGAAATCTCAATACCTGATTGCATATATATAAGGGACACTAATAACATATTTGTACTTAAAATCCTAAAACATGGTTATATCACATAACCATGGAAGGATGACATTCTTATTTTTGTTTCATATCTTGTAGTCCTGAGTATCCATATGGAACATCTCTAAGGGATACAATAGAAATATATTCTCTTATCCTTCTTATAAACTTAATTCATGATCTAGAATCATTCCATAATACATCACTACTTAAAAGTATTGAGCATATGAAATTCTACAATCATAAGCACATAAAATATTTGTTGCATATTTTAACTTAGAATATAGGACATGAAGATCACAATTAAAATGTACTTTTTCCCACTAAGGCATGAGTAAGTGGGAAAATTAGCATGCATTGATTTCAAAAAAAAATAATGATGAAAGACGCTTTTGTGACCCACAAACCTCTTAAGGCTCATAAGAACATCAAGAGAATGAATGATTGATCAAATACAAGAAACTGCTTAAGTGATAGGCTGCCCTTACTCTAGAGAAATCATTTATTCCCAATCTTGTCCTCTCTAATTTATCTTAGGAAGGAAGAGACATCACACTCGCTTTTCACTGTCCATAAGGTTTTTTGGAACATCCTTGATGAGTCCAACCTTTTTGGCCTTCCGTGACCAAAAATAGGGGCCAAACTTGGCTCAAGCATCTGGTTCTCACTCTTATCTCAAAACTTGCTTTGAGAGGAGCAAACTGTTGAACCCCATTTTTTCCCACTCGACAAAAAATCATTATTAATGTCTATCCTCTAGCCAATGATGGAATCCATTCCACATCCTATCCAATTTCGACATATACCTTTTTTTTCCTTTTCCCACATTTTTACACCTATTTAAACCACCCATTTTATCCACTATCACCTAGTTTAAACTCTTATGTAGAAAAACCTTCTTTCAGACTGAAAGCGCAATTGTTCTTTAATTATGCCTTAGATAGGTTATTTTTTACAAATTGCCTAGTTGAACTATATGAAATAGAATATTTCCTTTTTTATCTGCTCTTTTGGAAAAATCTGAGAGATAACTCTTAGTTATCTTCATGTGCCAATTTTCTACAAGTTTTTCCTGAATATTCTTGAAATTAATGGGAAAATGAGATTTCTTTCTTTTTTTCACCTGAGGGGACTGAGCGGATCAGAGCCATCCTCCACGTGCCATGTGATGGATTTCCTTGATTTTTGTGCCTTGTGTGGCACATCAGCAAGATCCACCCCTTTCCTAAAGGTTTTGCCTAGAATGACGAACTCTAAACCCAAACTATAAATAGACCCTCATACCCAATGTGTTCCTGGCCCCTCTTATCTCTCCTAAAGATAGAGCGACTACTACCTCTCTCCTTATTATTTCATGTGATTATAGGATCCTTCCTTACAACACCACATGCTCTACTAGATCTATAGAATGATAAACTTCTCTAACTACTGCTCTTAACTGCTGGATATGCTATCTGTTAATTTTTATCTATAATTGTTTCACTTAACCTAATTACTATTGTATATAATCTGTTATTTTCTATAATTTCTCTATCGTTCTTACAATTGTCATTTTCACTACTTATGAAAAATCAAATCTAGTTCTATAAGCATATTTGTGCTAGTCATCCTCTAACATCATACACTTCAGTCCTGATCACCAATGATGGATCTCTGTTGTGGGAGGTTCTAAGATGATTTGGACCACAACACATCTAAAAAATTAGGACTTTTAGGCATCATGATCTTCCAAGCTATGGTTAGGTTGAAGAAGATGGTGACGACTCCTACATTTTTTTATGCGACATTTCACTATCAAAAAGGGTAGACCTTTGTGCACCAAATGTCTCTATTTTTCATTCCCTTTTTTGGCAGGGTACGAGTCACTATTCATAACACTTATGATCAATGCTATAAGAAACTCAACAATTATATATGCGTAATCAATCATATATACAATGAAGTGGGAAGCCAACAGAAGGAGCTAGTTGGACTTTGAGTATAGCTAGGACTGTACATCAGTCCACATACTGGGCTGGCTTGGACTGGACCAGACCCAGACCTGGTTAAAAAAAAATTCATGGACCGATGACCAGACTGACTAAGAACTGGTCCGATCCTGAACCAGAGAAAAATCATAGATCGGACTAGGACCGGATCAAGACCAGACCAGATAACATATATTGATACACTCATGATTATTTAATATAAAAATGGCTATGTTATAAAAATTATAAAATACCATTTGAGTTTGGTAACACATACCAAGTTACACAATTAAATCTTTTCAATTTGAGAGAGTAAATCATTATAAGACCATTCGATACATGACTAGTACAATACTTACACATGATAACACATATGAGACTAAAAATCATAAATTTGTAGCACACAAAATATAAACACTTGCAATTATTATGAAATTTAATTATGTGATAACTAGTGTGTAATATATTAATTTATCAATAATTCAACTCAATGTGTAACATCCTTTCCGTTTTTCGTCATTATAATGTAATGCGATATTCATATTTATTTAGTGGGTACTCGGTGCTTTTATGAGTACAATGGCTCATTGAAATATTGACATTTATTGATAACCACAATATTGATATAGACATTGGTAAGTTCTATTGAGTCACTCAATATATACTCTACATCCACACTATCCTCTATAAATATTAGATATAATTAACAATTATAAGAAGATTTTTAAATTATTCGGTCCAAACGGTTCAGACCGATTTCTACCGGTTTTTGACCGGACCGGACCAAGGAGAGGAGTTAGAAGAAATATAGGACCGAAGACCAGATCGAAAGTCAAGTCAGTCCAAGACCGGATCGGACCGAATAGTCGGTCTGGTCCGATTCATCGGTTTGATTGAGAAATGTACAACCCTAAGTATAACTCGATGAGAGATTCTGACCGTAGCTAAAGATTGACGGTTACATTCAAACAATAGTTGTCACATGTCAAGCTTGCTTATCATTATCAATGATTTCTCTTATATTTGTATTCTGATTGTGATTACTAATCGTTCCTTATAGAGTTGTTGCCTCCTCCCACACAAAAAAGAAGAAGAAGAAGAAGAGAAGAATATGCGAGATGAATAAACATGCGTCATGACTTTCTTTTAATATAAAAAGCAAGATAAGGCTTTAGGAACCTCTTTTGCAATACCATTCTTTATGTTTTGTGCTCTCCTTGTATACTCTCTTTTGCCCACTTAGTGTGTATTAATTAATCCCACCCCTAGGGTTACGTAACACTCACCAAGCACTTTATTTGAGCATGTCTTGGAGCCCAACACCACCAGGGAATCACCTTTCCGGACATTTCAAATGCCATTTGACTTGATAGTTCTGTAAAGAGAATAGAGCGACAGCGAATTCCCCCCTCCATGTTCTTATTTCAACTACACTCGACCCCCCCACCGCCCTACCAATACCATGCCCGATCCAGCTGCGAGGGAAAGGAAATAGCCGGGTTCTAGCTTATTCTTATCTTCTCCATCCCCCCTGCATGGCTCTACAGGGCAGTGCAACAAAACAGTGCCCTGCACCTCACCTGTTTCTCACTTGCTTGCTTTCTTTCTTTCTTTCCCGCCCACCATAACATGGACCAACAACGTGGCTGGCTGCACTTCACAGATCGGTTGTTGATCTGCTAAGATGACACTTGTAACTTTTGGTATCATGATCTTCCAAGCTCTGGTTAGGTTGAAGAAGATTAGATTCATCGACCCCTACTTTTGTTTCACCATCGTCCTTTGCTTGGCAAAATGCATGCATTTCATGGGCATGAGATCTGTTCTGGGCCTTCTGGTGTTATCCACCTCTTTCATAATATGATACATAATCCTTTATGGATTTCATTAAAAATCCCTGGACCAGGTGAGGCTGAGGCAGAAAGACAACGGGCCTGCTGCATGTGCCGTCCACCCTGGTGGTTGCTGTGTGGTAGAGATAGGGTCGTATAGCTCTGCCTGCTAATCTCATGTTGTGCTCATGTGCCTGCCCTCTCTTGCGTGCGCCATGTTGTGATGCAAGCGAAGAATGTACTGTACTGGGTCTGGAGGAAAAAGGCAAGGAAAAAGAGAGGCTGGATTCGAGGTCCTGTTATGTTAGTCGTCCGTCTTCCAGGAGGACCTCTCTCTCTCTCCTCTCTCTCTCTCTTCTCTCTCCTCTCTCTCTCTCTCTCTCTCTCTCTCTTCCCCACTCCGGTCGCTCCGCGCCGCGGCACTCATCATCATTATCATTGCTGGCGTGGTGTCTGGGTGGGTGCCTGTGCTGCTACTACTGGAAGTGGTACTGGTACTGCTGGGTAGGCCGGCACTCCCTTTCTCCCTCATATCCTGCTTCCTCTCAGGGACAAGGCCCATCACTCGTACGGCTGGATCTCGTCGGACCCACGCTAGATCTATCCGTGGACCCACATGCGGACAGGTTTTGGTCTCGCGTCAGCAATTCCCCCGGTGCCATTATTTATGATGACCTGTTTGGCAAATTGACCTAAGGTGGGCGCGTAACGAACCCTCCCTTAATAATTATGTGGGGCCGGGTTGTGGTTCGCTTCCACAATTGCCTTCTGTTCAGATCTTGGCACGAAATTGAAGTAGCAATATCATGCCCACCGGAATGAAAATAGCTACGTGTTCAACGAAATTAAATAATGGCAACCAAGGTTGAGCATGGGGCGACGTTGTACATGATCCAACCCACAGCCCGGCCTCCCATGAACTGCTATTGGACTGCGGTCTTAATTTTAGGCCTGCACTCTTATTTAGGCTGGGCTAGCTAGAACATAGATAACTCGAACCTGAAGACCCACGGTCTTGGTCCGTATAAGTAAAAAATATATTAGTGAATTGTGTGTCAACACTGGTATATTTGGATATCTGACGTCAGTCTTGTTAAGATCAGTTTCCACAAGAAACCTACACCAAACATCTATCATATCAGTTATATAAAGACAAACATCGCAATTGGTCAAGTTTTGTTGTTGCTAAGAAAACACATATACTACTTCTATTCTCACATCGGTTACTTAGGGACTAACTGGTGCCACAAAATTCAATTTCTTAGAAAACTTTTGGAAAAATACATGTCACATCTGTTGATAAGGAACTGACGGTGTAAGCCTTCTCATGAAACATGTGAGATTACGAAATGCATCATGAAACATGTGATTTATTGTGAGTGACGTAGATGGAATTTAGCCTTGCCATTGGCGTGATATCCTGGTCACTTGATGAGTGAGATTACGAAATGCATGGCCATGCTCATGTGAGTCAATATATGATATTAGTTCATGAGTATCTCAAGTTGTGTAATCTAGATCAAGAAACAAAGATTTAATATTATGGAGATGATGCTTTCATGCCTTCAATTTAATTTGGATATCAGGTACAAAAAAATTATATACTCATTGTATAACTGGTCAAAATTCTAGGTCAAAATTATTCTCCAAATCTCTAATTACTTGGGTAGCAACGAAGTCTTACTAGATACCAATCATTACTTGTGAAGTCATTATTTGTTTATGAACATTACTACCAATGTGATTTGGAGCCTACATGGAACCACAAATAGGATGCATTGGAATAAGAGTACAATTGTGGACATAATTGGAAATGTTGCAAGTTATATTCATAACTAAGATGTTCAGGTAATCAACTAGAATAATATTAGAATATAATCCAATATAATTGGTTAAAAGATTTAAGCCAATCAATTGGATATAAATTATTGACTTATATAATAATTTGACTACTAACCCCGATGATTGTTTAGAGTTTACAACCAGGACAATATAAATATTTTAATCAATTAATATAATTAATTTATAAATAATTAATGATACGATTCTAGAATATTTTAATTTCCTATTTGGATGTCTACGAGTGGCCCTCTTTAGATGAAGTTGTAGCCTTTTGTTTCTTAGGATTTTTGGAAACCCTGTCTCCTTTTCTCTCCTATTTAAGGGGACATGACAACTAGATCACAGAAAAACAGTCTTGTACATGAACCCTAGTCGTCATCACCCTCATAATAGAGATAGAAGGGGAACGACCATAATGCTAGCACATCACTAATAGAGAGGCTTCTCCTTCCCGTCGGGTAATGCAGTGTGACAAAGAGTTCCAATCCATCCACGTCGACTACATAGAGAAGCAGACGCCATGTGATTGTATTCATAGGATGTTGATGAGGATTGTCCATGCATATGAGGAGCGCCACACACCATCACACTAGGAGGGCATCGTTGGACTTGCTCTATGACAAGATATATGTCACAAACCCTTCATTATGAATACACTGTTGTCAACAATATCTACTTGTAGGATATGTGGAGATTTTTTTTATTGTTTTTGATGTGTTTATCACCTCCATGATTCCTAACAGTTACTAGTCCCTCTTCTTCCTCCTCTCTCTACAACTCTCCTATGACCACCACCCCACTAATTCTACTCTGCCCATCGTGCATACCTCTTCTCTTTGTCCACCGCCATCATTGGTGCTATTATGTTGCTACTATCACCCTCTTCTCTTTGCTGGATGCCATTATCTACGACAAAGGTGTTGTTTCTTTTTTTACTTTTTAGCTCTAATTGTTGATTTTCTATGAAAATGTATGTATAATGGCTTATTGCATTCTTGTTAGGTCACTAAATTCTATTTGTCTATCTAATATAATAAAAAATTATGTCAAGAAAAATGCATGTAAAGTTGCTCGTTTAATTTTTGTTTAGAAATTCTTCGTATAAACCATTAATATTACATTTGGTGTGAATAATATGTGTAACAATATTTAATGAGACCAGGCCCTACCCCAATGATGATATCTTCTGATAAGTGATCCACAAATGTGGCATAGAGACTGACCCTAATATGTAAAATGTAATCTCTAAATTTTTACCTCGAAACCCAAACCATAATCAATGAAGCCTAATTTCCAAACCCTAAAACTCCAATTTATAAACTTTAATATCTAAACCCTAATTTATTAATCCTGGTGTTGGCCTAGAAAGCTATCCAAAAATTTACTCATTGAAAGTAAATCTTGGATCGTCCCCTGTTTGGGAGTATTTTTGAACACTTGATATCACTTAACATGTAAATGTATAATGTGTATTTGTTGTCAAGATATATTGTCAACACCTCCCCACTTGTTCTCTAAGTGCACATGCAAATGCATATTTTCCATCTACATTAATGCACTTGGAGAATTGCGGGAACTGCTATAAATTTGTTTTTGAAAAATGAATACATAATACACATAATCAGTGAATAAAAAAGAGGATGAAGCGGCCGCTTAAGCGCCCAAGCACATATGCCGCTGTATTTTCATTGAAGTGGGCTGTGAGGCATTTTGCACTGAAGCGACCACTTTTTTCTGCTTTTTCCCGCTTCAGGCCGCTTTTCTGGGTCCGCTTAAGTGGCCGCTTCAGGGCGCTTCACAACATGTTTTCCTGGACTTGCCCAATTTCCTTCTAAATTTAAAAAGAATGAAAACTATGTATTGTAATAGGTGTAACAATCACTTTGGTAATTAGTATCTCTAATTAATTACTTATGTTTGTACATTATGTACGTATATATATAAACTATGTACTTCATCTGCCATTTATAGAGTATGTAATATAATATTAGTAATAGTTGCATGATTTCTTTGATGTTTCATCCATGTTCCTTCTATATTTTAATTTACATCATATAATATTAGTAATACATCATGTTTCAGCTGTGGTTGAATTTGCATGATTTTTTTGATATTGCACAATCTCATAAGGTAACCTCCTATAGGAAAGCACATCATCCCATTACATATATACGATTGCTTTTGCTTTTGGTTGTTGTACAATTTCATCATGTCGGAAGAATCGATACATACCATCATGACACTTGTATATGATTGCATGATTCCATAATGAATAAAATATGCTGCAATGTCACATATTAATCACTGTAAAAACTAATATTATGATTAATTTATTTATTGTAAATTCAGTAGTAATTTCTACAATGTATCATTCATCAAGACTTAGCCTACATTGTTATATTTAAATTTTAATTGTATGCATTATGATTCTATGACTCTAAAATATACTTACTCAATTTGGAAATTAATCTACTAATTATTCTATTTTATATCACAATTAGTATGGACGAGGGTGAATAAAGTTTGGCTAAGACAAGTGATCCAAGGTGGAAGTAATGCACTATTCCAGATCCAGCGTGAAGGGAGAAAGTGAAATGCAAATTTGTCTAAATTTTGCTAAGTTCTTTAAAACAACGTGGACCGCTTTTTCAAAAAGCGCCCGCTTTAGTCCGCTTCAAAACCCGCTTCCCGCTTTCCGCTTCATGGGGGGCATTCCGCACGCTTCGCGCTTTCCAAAACCTTACGCATAATAGTGATATTAAGTGTTCAAGAATAGGATAGGTGGTACACATTCATCACTAAACCATGAATGATAAACCATAAAACCTATATTCATCAATACTTTACCATTTCTAATCTATGTATATAAATAGGCGTGTATTTTCCCATCTATCTTGATGTACTTGGAGAATTGCAGGAAATGCTGCCAAAATATTCTTGAAAATAGAATACACAATACACTTACTAATGAGATTAGGTATCCAAGATCGGGATAGGTGGTAGAAATTCATCACTAAACCCTAAATGATAAAACCTAATATTTAAACCTCAATCCCTATATTTTTTTGGCCTAGAAACCTGTCAAAGATTCACATATTAGGAGTAAATTTTGGATAGTATTCGATATAGGACTGTTCTTGAACACCTAATCTGTAATATCCTCAAATGTGGTAAATTTGAATTATATAAATATAATTCTTGAATTGATAAGTCAATGCCCTAACTGTGATTAATAGAATAATAAAGCCATCCACTTTGTGGCATGGATGCAACGCATGGCCCAAGTAAGGCCCATGAGACTATTTGCTTTATAAATAGGTCCTTCTAGCACAAGTTAATAAATAAAAGGAATTTGTGTACATATAAAAAATAATGTCTTTATGGTTTATTAGAAAATGGAAATAAGAAATAATGGCCAAGTTTCCAAGAGATTCTTAGATCTATGGAGTAATTATCTAACCATGTCTTGCAACACAATTTTGAGACATCAAATAGTGTTATCTCATCCTGGCTTTTAGAATACTTAAATATAATAAGGAAATAAAGATTATTCTATAATTTGAGAGGAAAAAGACTTTCCATGTTGTGTGGGTAATTAATTTAAGGATGTGCTAAAAGAGAAAGTTTCATCTATGAAAGTAATCCCAATAAATCCCAAATATTAGATAAAGGTTGGGAAAGGAATTAGTGAATTATCCTTTGAGTTTGTTATCAAAGGATGCTTCTAGTGTCCTAGAGAAATATGTGAAGAAAGAGGGACTTAATTGCAATAATTATATGTGTTCTTATTTTGGAAACTAATTAAATGATCTCCAGCCTTAGGCACACTCCTTGGATGCATCACATGACCCTTAGATCTGGAATCAACAACCCAATAGTTGTCCCATACCCTAAGAGGATTAGGAAAGGGGCATGTACTCTTCACATACCCTAACTTATCGATCTCTCTCTAAGATGGACTTCATCACAAAATAATTGCAGCAGTGATTTTCTATCCAGAAATTGCATTGGAAGGGTACTTGTGAGGGGATTGATTTGGGTTTCTAAGGTGAATAATAATCAAGATGAATAATGGGGTTTTGGAAATCAAAGATCATAACTTGCCATGATGTTAATGCACATAATCTAATGTAGTTGTTCATAATGAAATTACATAATAGATCTGATAACTAGGGTTTCATTTAATGTTTAATATGCATTGGAATTAGGATTTGTGTCCTTATTACTAATCCATACCTGAGACAATCCTAAACCTTAGATTAGGACTTGAGTAGGGTTTTGTCTGAATAATATGATGGTGACACTTTAGGATGTGCATATATGCAAATTAGATGTTGACTACTTGGGTGATATGCTTAAAGGACTTGAAGTATGATTGCACGGTCGACATGGTTCACCATTGAGGTACACAATTACGATTATGACTAGTTGCATTATGGACTGTCGGTGTTTATCGAGGACTTCTAAAATAAACCATTAGATGTTTATTTACATTATGTTCAATTATAATGCCACTATGAGTATCACATAAAGTAAGATATCATACTTTGAACCCTAGGATGACATGTATCAAGGGGTGATGTACACGAGTCTGGGTTGGACAATGATCGCGCCTAAGATAGCATATCAAGTGTGGGTTGGAATATGTAATAAAAATGCCAGTTCTTATTTGAAAGTAATTAAATGATTATATGTTGCTAATTTACTTGCACACTTTTGCATGCACTCCATGCACACAATATAAAAATATACAGATATGCTTTTTGTTTCATGCTGTTTTAGGTAAATGCAATATATGAAGATATCACGACATGATGAATCAGATGAAATCAACTATATTAGAGAGTCTATTTACTTAAGTTTCTTTAGTCTATTTTATAATATGAGCCCAATTGTGTATTGGCTCAGTAGGGTTTGTTCTATGTCCTTATGCTTTCCCCTTATCCTATTTATAAGAAAGGATGGTTGCCTCCTATTAATAATAAAAACCTACACATTGGGGATTTCCTCACTCATATCCTTTTCCACAGACTGAAGACATTAAAGATAAGTATAGGAGGAGTAGTTATATACTTCTTATCATATGTATAGTTCTCATGTTCGAATTTTATGTAGCTCCTTAGAGGAGCATCATTATAAGCCTTGTAAATAGTGTCGTGAATTAATAGAATTTTTTTGCCATTATTTTTTATTTGGTTAAATATGGATCTTAGGAATTTTAGGTAATGGCTCTCAACTATAAGACCCTTTCTTAATTGGGGGATGCATAAAAGTGAGGTTGTTATGTAATCTCACTAAGGATGTAAGTGTATTTGGTTTTCAAGCTGTTTCATTAACACTTCCTCATCTTGAAGTACATATGTAAGTGGGTATTTGCCCATTTGATCAGTGTACTTAGAGAACTGAGAGGAAATAATACAAAAATATTCTTAAAAATAAAATACACATTATAAACTTACCAATAAGATTAAGGTGTTAATGAATGGAATAGGTGATAGACACTCACGATTAAGTAGATAACACATGTAGATCCAATTCAAAGATATTTGATTCTAAAATTTGACATAGCTAATACCTGATTCAATACTATTTTCCCTATGATTATAGAATGGTTAGATCATAGATGTCCATTCCAAATCTATGCACTCTAGAGTTTTTCACTGGTCTTGATCAGTTTATAAGATTTTTCGAGGAACATAGGAAATGATCTGGACATAGGTTCTACTACCAATGTAGTAATTACAAGAACAACTTCAATATCAACATTATTGTAGAAATCAAAAGTCATGTCATGTGAAACATGATTGTAAAAGACTATACATAATTGTACTGGCATATTGAGATTTCTTCTATGAGATCAATAGATGCCGATAGTTGTACTTGTGTGGAAGAAGAAATTGTTGACGATGTTGATGTGAACAAATGAATTCCAATAGACGTGGTTGATGCAATCCTAGATAGTTGTGGGGTAAATCTTGATTATCTACCTTCCTTATTTAGAAACATTATGCATGATGCTGAGATACCATTATACATAGGTTCTATTGATCTTACAAAGCCAAGCATTGTGCTGAGATTGTATACTATGAAGGCCAACAGTAGGCAGAGTGATAAAAGATTCACCGCCTTAATTGTCTTTATTGAAAGAAATTCTTCCTGAAGGAAACAATCTTGTAATCTGAATATATGAAATAAAGAAAATATTGTGCCCAATTGGAATGGAGGCTAAGCAGGTACATGCATGCCAAAATGATTGTGTGTTCTTTTAAAAGAACTATATCAATTTGAAAGATTGTCCAAGATGTGGGGCGTCAAGATATAAAATGATGACCATGGGTGAGGCCAAAACTTGCTCGCCTACCAAGGTGATGTGGTATCTACCTATAATATCATAGTTTCAATGCTTGTTTGCTAATACCATAAATGCACATAATTTATCTTGGCATGCAAAGGTAAAGAAAAATAAGGATGACCTAAGACACACGTCTAATTCCCTAAAATGGAAGATAATTTATTTACTATACCCTAAATTTGGTGAAGAATTCATATATGTAAGACTTGGGATTTGTACTCATGGGATGAATCGATACAAAATATTAAGCATCTAACATAGCACTTATTCTATCATAATTGTTGTATACAATCTTCCTCATTGGTTGTATATGAAAATAAGTACGTCATGTTGTTGTTGATATCAAACCTTAAACAAATTGGAAATGATATTTATGTTTTTCTTTAACCATTGATTGATGATTTAATAAAACTCTGAGGAGAAGGTGTGGTGATTTATGATGCTTCATGTGGAGATACATTTTGCTTTGTATTCTATATTTTTTTGCACTATTAATGACTTTCCAATATATGATAATTTGTCTAGATACATCATAAAAGGATTCAAGACATACCCTATATTTGAGGAAAAAATGATTTAGTATGACTAAAATATGGCATCTAACCAAAGGTTGCACAAATCATTTATTGGCTCAACTATGGAATGGAGTGCCTTGAAGCCTATATCAAGGGAGGATATTTATGAAAGAGTAAAATACATTGTCAATGTATTAGTTAAGATATTATTCCCACATGTGACAAATCTTTATTCAAGAAGAGTCCAATGTTCATGGATCTTTCTTATTGGAGTTATTTGACTGCTCGACATTGTATCGATGTTATGTGTAATGAGAAAAAAATGTTTGTGATAGTGTTAGTGGTACTCAATTGAATATGCCAGACAAGAAAAAAGATGACATTAAATCTACAATGTACCTATGTAAATTAGGTATAAGGAAAGAATTAACAATAGAGGTTACCAATGATCCCCACACATATTTACCTCATGCTTGTTACACTTTGTCTAGATAGGAGAAGGGATATTTTTGTGAATGCTTGCTAAATGTTAAGATACCAAAATGACACTCTTCAAATATTTAAGATTGGTATCAATGAACTATATTAAGATGTTATGCCTTAAATCTCATGATTGTCACACTCTAATGCATCATATATTGCCTATGTCTATTCAATCTATACTTCTGAAGCATGTAAGGTTTGCAATCACTAGGATTTTAATAGTTAGGTTAACATAACTAGTTGAGACCTAAGAGTGCATAACTTGTATATATTGAACTATATATGATTTAAAACCTCGATATTCCTAATAAGGATATATTGGTAAATAAAAATATTTGAGCATAATTACAAAAATAATTATATTACCTATATACTAAAATTTCATTTGAGGATATAATCTAGAGAAAATGTGATAAAATAATTAAGTATGTAACATTCATTGTATATAACCAAGTTGGAAATATGGAAATGATATCGATGAAGAAGATATGAATTGGCATGAAAAAATACTTGGACTACAAGTAGGTAATACTGAGAGCCTAGGATGTAAGGTATGCACCTTAATCTAGAAACTTATGAAACATACCTAGATCATGATCTACTATATTTTGGAGTCCCCTAAGCATAGAATCACATAGATATATTGTTCAAGACGAAGTAGTTAAGATACATGTATGTAGATTTATAGTAAGGCCCTTGGAACATTAAAAATCATCACTATAAGTATACAAATGGAAGAGTACTATAGAGTTTCTCTTTACTTAGGTACAACCACAAGTAATTGCACAAAAAGATAATAAATACATACTGTGAACCCTAGAATGGTAAGTTTTTCATATTTGATAACTTCCATTTGGGAACTTAAAATATATGTAAGAGTGATGTAACATATATAACGTACTCCAAAAGTTGTTAATTAATCTAGAATAATCAATTGCCATGTATGTGGAATGAGCTAAGGAGCCTAAGGAAGGATGTGTAGTGAAGTATCTAGCATAATTAATCCCAAGAAGTTATGTGGTGGTGTGGTTTCACTTTTGATATCGACCTGGCCAAAGTGATGTCTACTACTTAGGAAAACCCTAATCTTGAATGTAGTCATCAACTTGATTTAGAAAAATATGTACATGTTTAATCACCTTAATAGAGAGGAAAAGATCCTAATAATACAAAAGTTATTTAGAAAATTTTGTTGCCTCACGATACTTTGACACAAATATCCTACAAAATATGATGAGTTGAGAGTTAAATAATACGTTCTCCTTTTATGTTTGTAATTTTGATACCTGAATGACGAAAAAGGAAAAAAAAAGTTACAAATCCTACATTATACCTTTTGTAGATATAAATTAAAAAAACTAAAATAAAATAAATTTCATCCCAATCCATAAAGAGAACTAAATGGTAAAATTGAAAAATATTAGTACCTCTAAATTTTTAGAGCTCCCAAATTTTTAGAGATATATAAACCTTGCGATAATTTTTTTTGAACTAAGAATTGTATTAATCCTACCCAATGAAAATGGATAAATAATAATTGTTGACCCAATAAAATGTCACATAAGTATTAGTTACAAAAACATTAATTTTTGTTAATAAAGTTTTAAGCTTATCTATGTTAAATATAATTTAGGGTGTAGAAAAATTTGCCATTGATAATTTAGATTCTAACCTAGAAATGTGTACATGACCTAGAGGAACTATTGGACTAAACATTGTTAAGTGCTCAAGAGACTCTTTATGTTTCACAAAAATCTAAATTCCTAAAATGTGTAGTTGGGATGGTGGAGTAATAGTAATTCGAATGTAGACATGAGGTGATTGTGACTTAGTTCTCGCATTGATTTTGGCAATTTTCCAATTTAGCATCATAAAGTTTTTCCGTCAAAAAAATATTTTATTTATAATATTAAATGTATTAAAATGATTTTTGTGTAATCTTATCAATGATTTCTTGGGCTAAGTCACAATCAAGGAAGTATGAAATAATCCTAGAGGATAAACCTAAAGTTCGTGAAGGATACTATGTTGTAGTTGACATGCCTATTTATATTTCTTCTTGAATCCTTATTTGGGGTGGATAATAGTACATGACTAGACTAGGGACATACTGATTTTTAGGACGAAATGCTCTTTAAGGGGTGGATAGTTGTGAAATACTTGGTTTCAAGTACTAAATTTTTTTTGAGTTGTCGGTCATCATTTTCCCCTAACTTAAACTTATTCCTTCATTCCAAGTCCCATTTGGAAATGTTGATCATTTCTCATGTGCTTTGATACAATAGAAGCATTCACTTGAAATTCTTGTGTCTCAATGGGTTCATTTTCCTCAATTGAGAAAAATAACAAATTAGTCCTTAAATTTACCTCTGTGAATTCCTTTGAAATCATTCAATAAAATTGGAATTCTCAAATTCCAATACACTAGTTTTTGAAGTCAACAAACAAAAAATATATTGCCTAATATTAATATTTGTATTTCTAATTAAAATAACCAAATTAGTCATTTTAAAACTATTATTTTAGGTCTTAGTAATTTGTTAACTCATTTAGTGGAAATCTAACGCACCTCAAGATTCTAGAGAAAAATTAAATATATTCCCTTGGTTATAGTCTTAAATAAAAGACATTAGATAATGACAAAGTTAATGTGACAACACACACACTTATGTTCTTTATATATTGTGTATGGACTATTAGGCAAGTGAATAGTGATGTTCTTTCTTCTTCCCTGGACCTGAAGCCTTTATCAAACTAGCAAACACCATTCCTCTCCTCAGCTAACAACAATACATGGGAATACCCAACACCATTGAGGAAATTCATCACATCTGCATTAATCTAGAAAACCAAAGAAAAGGAAGTCAAACGGTTCTAGATTCCGATAACAACCCAATCAATTCTCTTCTTCCTCGTTCCTCTCCTCATATTCTAAAGGCCCTCCAACTCTAGCACCATCACCTATAAAATACCCTAAAATCAATACCATGTATATCGATAATAGGGAGTCTACAACAATGGTTAATGACCACTATAGCCATGCCAAACTAGTCTTTCTGCAACATCATAGTTGTCTCCAACAACTTGGACACCTACACATCCAATCATGTTTGGACCTTACTCATGAGGAATAGGAATCTGAAGTCACCTCCCAATACTCTAGATCCTCCTCATGACTCCAACCCCTACAACTACTAGCAGCTCCCTCCACCAACCTAGTCACCAGTGGCCACATGCTCTATGTCTGACCAACACCATGCCGACAACCCTGACATTGATGCCACCTTGCTAATATTTATTCACCTTCGACCCACATCACATCATAGAGGTCTTTACACTGGTAGTCGATCTTGTAGTCTAGTTGGGGAAAGCAATCACAATCTACATATGATCGGTAAAGATCATCTCTACTTCACTAATGTGCTCGTAAGGATCTGTAGTTCTGTCTTCAACACCTAACCGACTGAGGATCATAGACCTCCATTGCCTCCTCCAGTGAGAAATGAAACACCATGCTCAAACCTCTACCATTACTCCTCTGGCCTCACCATCTCAGAGCCAACCTATACAATGACTCAAGACATCTGACCTACATCTGCTTCATATTCCTCAAAGAACAATCCATGAAAGAGAATCAAGTCTTCTCCAAGGAGATGGAGAGAAAGCTAACATAGATGAGTGCAACTGGAATCTGATATCTCATATGAATGTGTAGGTCATTCGTAGTAGATCCTCTAGTAGGTTAGTCCTCTCCTCACTATTTTTCAGATCTCATTAAATAAATTATGACAATAGAATATAAAGCATGACTATGTTCAACTGACTTGATGATGATTAGAATATCTAAGACACATTAATTTGTTACTATAAAAATATGTATGATTAGATTAGTAGCAGAAGTGTCATAGAGCTGGGTGAATAAATGAATATGAAATAACAAAATTCTATTATATCCTGATGGATTACATCCTAAAGAACTAGTTAGTCCATATTATAATTCTTACAACCCCTAGATATTTATATGATATATATGCAAATTATTCCATTCTTAAATTCATATATTTATAGTTAGGTTAACATAAATAGTTAAAACCTAAGTAAGAGTGCATAACTAGTATATATTGAACTATATATAATTTAAAAGCTAGATATTCCTAGTAAGGATATATTGGTCAATGTAAATCTTTGAGCCAAATGACTAAATATAATTATATTAGATATATGATAAAATTTCTTTTTAGGATCTAGTCTATAGAAGATGTGATAAATTACTTGAGTATGTAACATCTATTATATAGAACCAAGTTGTAAATCTAGAAATGATGTCCATGAAGAAAATATGGAATAGCCTGACACTAGAGAAATATATGAGAACACCTAAATTGAAAAATATATAATATTATTAGATACATGGGTAAAGTGGACATATTAGTCTAATGTGGGTAAAGATGGACACAAGACAAATAAATTGGATTAAAAATATAAACTAGACTTGTAATCATCCATAACTTCAATATTCATATATTATGTGACATAGAATCATAAATTTGTGAAAGTATGTATATGTAACAATTAGTCCACCTAGGTATTTGTAATTGAATAATTGGATGACATTGTGATCATAGAATATGATTCAATACCTAAAAGGAATATATGCTATATTTTCATATACGAGCACTGGGATGTGTATAACTACTCATATGTTCACTTAAATAAATTAACAATTCTATAGAAGAGGACAACGGGAAATTATGGAGCACAAAGAGAAGATAAAATACCTAAATCCTAAATAAAATAAAAAAACTTGATTCCAAGATATATAATGACAAACATTTCTCTACATTTGTAAATAGCTCTATTTTGATTAAATTCTAGAAGCTGAATACATGGAATTCACATTTTTGTATACTTTGATACAAGCGTATGGAATTTGTATTACTTTTGGAAACTTTATTACCTCTTGAAAACATACATAGTAGGTAAGTTGGTTGACCTAAATTATTTTAAAACTTTAGCCTTCCTCTTTGAAAGGTCATCAATAATTCTTTCTAAAGATAGTATCACATCGTTCAAAGGTCAAAAAAGGGACGGTTGGCACCCATAGTTTAGTAGAATTATATTTCCACGCCTATGCACAGAGTTAAAGGACATAGGGTCCCTTTAGCATATTGGGAATTTTAGTTGGTGTGTTTTTGTTCTCTATAGGAGATAATGCATATCTTTCCCAACAACTACACATTGTCATGTGCTATCTATTTGAAATTTTAAATGCTAGTTTCAACATTTGAAATTGAATATTGTTGATTTTAAAAACCTTTTCTATTTTGTTAGTTTCCTAGATTATTTAACTTCTTGGATTTTTCCATTAAAATCATTTTTCACTCAATTCATAATTTTACTTTCCAAGTATCTTTGTATCATTCACTTAACTGACTCATATTTCTCTTCTTGGGGTCCATTGTGGTTTTATTCCCTCTGGGTAATTCATGGATATGTGATAAAAGAAAGACCTAGAAGAGACGTGCAAGCGTTGTCACCTATTGAAGAGTAGATAGGAAATCATTATCTATTCTTGGTTTTGTAATCCTATATATAATCTTCCGTGACTCTGTGATGTAAAGGATGATTGTAAAAACATTTCTTTATATTTGCTAATATCATTTTGTAAATATATGAACGTAACAATTGGATCTTTACAGTGTCATTAAAGGCTTATGGGAATTGGACTATAATGCAAAGGGGACAAAGCTTCAAAGTTGGCCACTAACTTTGATGAAGATGGGAATCCTATTGGGAACAATCACAATGCTTTCAAGCAATATAAAGGGGTTACTATTCATAGTAAAGTGCCAATAACAATAGAATCTTGACATAAAGTTAGCACTGCACTGATAACCTCATAAGGAAGGACATGGATATGAGATATATGAATATATGGTATGATTTTAATTGTTTCATATTCTTTCATATTTCTAAAAGTAGATGATGAAATTTTGCAAAACATCTTTTATCTTGATGAAAAAATGCATTGTAAAAAATGTAAAGTAACATTATGGGAGGATATTGAGGAAATTTAAGACAAATATGACAAGAGATTATAGAATTAGCAATAAGAGGAAAGAATATGACCACTGAGAAATAGTCTAGGTTGATGCTACTACATGGGGGACATTTCTCGCTTCAAGGAAAACTAGGGAATTCAAGGTATTAAGCCTTATCTAAAACATATTCTTATGATTGATTAAATGAATTCAATGTATTATATAGTTAACATATGTTTTGGATTAACTAATCATACATGATTCTAAAAAAGATAGGCATGCAAAGAATGTGCACAACCACAAGTTGAGTCCAAATGGTTACACTTGGTGTTGCCGATAGAGAGAGGAAGAATCTTCTGCTTAGCAAGGTGTGGATATATGTAAGGGAAACCCACTCTAGAGAAATAATTAACCCTACAACTACTGAGGTGGTTGTAAAAATTGGACAAATTGAACTCTCACAATGCATGTTCATTTTTTATGTTTATTTTTATGTTTAAATGACCAATTACTATTGATAATGTTTAACAACACCTATATGAAAAAAAATTAAACAATGCAATTTCACCCTTATGGTCCAAATGGATATATTGAAGATTGCTATGGGTACTCAAGAGAATCCTACCCATGTTAGGGGCATTGGAGCTGGTGTTGGGATAAGATCCTATTTGGCCCATCAGAGCAAAAGCAAAAATCTATAAAAGGAAGGTGGACTGTCACATGATGAGGTAGAGGACATGATCGAAAAGAGAATATAAGAAGCCATGATCCTCTTGCAGACTTCTCAGTCTGATCCTTATTAGATAAGACATGTGTTGTGACTCTCTTCTAATGAGGCAATTGAGAGAACTCCTATGGACGCTCCACACACACCCGATATAAATTCTTTTGTGATATAGTAGTTTTCCAAGCCAATGTACATGTTGTGTTTGAAAATTTTATGGTATATATAACACTATAAAATTATAGGTAGTGAGAAAATGGCATCTTGTAGTTTTGACCTACGTTCAATATTGTGGAAATGGGTGAGGTTTTGCCACCCTTGGTGAAAGCATTCATTGTTCTCCCATGCATGATGATGTGGTCTATACGATATTCAAAGTTTCCTATCCACAATGGAAAAACAAATCACTTCCAATTGGCCACTTCGAGAACACACGGTAAGATATGTAGAAGGAAGTGTGGTTGTGTGGCCCAAAGAGAGGGTTCTCTATCATAGATTATGATAAGTTTATATTTCGTTTGTATTTTAGTTCTTTTCTATATGTGTATATATTTCACAACTGATATAAGAATACATGCATACCATAGTACCTAAAACCCCCTATAGTTCTTCCTTCAAAGCCTCCAGTACCTACTGGTATTTTGCATGACCTATTCGACTCACTAGGTCCTAAGTGCAAGGGGTTGAAACTATGGTTAGACATTGTAGAAAAAGGGTTGAATATGGTAGTTCATATTTAGGAGGACATCATAGGGAATGATGACGATACTAATGTATTCTTTTTATCTATTTTGGAGCTATTTGGTTATGACTGTATGAATACAATCGTGATCAAACCTTAGATATGGTGAGATTTTATGGATAAATACCCCACTCTATGTGAAAATATATGTTAAATTGTCTTCTACATTAATCCATATATATTTTCTACAACTACTTATATACGATGAGTGCACAATTCACACCATTATGGAATTTATTGTTCCAACCATTGATTAGTTGTGTATAAAGAGACTCGGGTTCAAATCCCAATTGCCGCCTTGATTTACCACCCTCCTGGGCGTTCGACCTCCACCACGGGTGTAAGGACCCTGACCTTCATTTTGAGCTTACCCTATTTGTTTTTCCTAAACCTTATGCTTGGTTGCTTGCTAATCATCTTTAGTGATGATTAGGTTTTCTTGTGCTAAGTTGAGAGCTAGAGGTGCTACTTGCAAAATAACCTGAGTTAAGGTTGAAGAGCAAGTTTGTCACCTTGAGAGATGTCTTTCTCTCTGTTTGCTTACTCTAGGGTTGAGAGGAAGGTTTGGGCTCGTGCCTTGAGTTGTCTTGGGCTTGGTTGAGCTCTTTTGGGCCTTGTTTTCCCTTGTTTGGGCCTTACCTTGCTTGGTTGAGCCCTGTATCGGGCAAGGGTGCTTTGTGTCGGCCATGGGGTATCGCCCATGGGGGTGTGTCAGTCATGGAGGAGTAGTGTGTCAGCCTTTGACCTTTGTTGACCTTCTTGCCTTGGTTGTGTCACCCTAGCTTGGACATGTGGCCGACCCTTAGGGGAGTAGTGGCGTGGCATGTGCATGAGTTTTGCAAGGTGGTAAAATGTGTGGACAAGTGTTCCTTGGTAAGGTGACACCTTGCCTTGGTTTAACCTTGACCCCCCATCTATATATGCCTTGCCTTTCTATTCCTTAGGAACCCTTTAGCTCTTTGTTGCTCCTCTCTTCCTTGTGTGCACGATACAACTCTCCCTTGCAACCTTGGTGGCTGATACCCTTAGAAGAGCTAAGGTTGGTGGCCGATCCCCTTGAAGGAGTTCCCTTCTTCTTCCTTTAGCTTGCTGTCCGAACCCTAGGTGGGTCTTATTTCCTTGGTAAGCATCTTCCCTCTCTCCTTAGCATCTTCTTCTCCATCTTGCCTACTCTTCAGCCATGGTGGTTATGCTTCTTGTTCCTTTTCTTGAGGTGGCCAAAGTAGTGTGCTTGGAGCTAGGAACTTAAAGCTTGGAGCTTTGGAGCTTGAGGAGTTTGCTTAAGGCGGGTTACATAACTTCTAACCCTAGCTATACTACCTTCTCTATGTTGCATGTTTCATATATGTTGATGATTGGCCATTGCATGTTATGTATCTTGCTCTAGTACATGTTGTTGATGTTATGGATATAATGAGAATGCTGTTGTTGATGGTTTATGTGCCTTTACACCTAGTTGGTCGAACCATGGTTTAGGGTTTCCTTGTTGAGAAACACTCTTTTCTTTCCTTGGTCTAGAGAAGTGAGTTTGAGCTCTAGTAATGTGGGAAATACCCCTCTCTCAATTAGGTTGAGAGGTGAGCATATATTCTAGTTTCTTGAGAAACACCCTCCACTCCCCATGGATAAGAGAGGTGAGCTTTTCGATAGATGATGACCTATGTTGAGGTGGATCCTTGTGGTTACCTGATTTGTGATAGAGGTTGTGCAAAACCCCTCTCTCTTGGTTGTTGAGAGGTGAGCCGACCTTCTTGATCAATTAGGGTTTGGTGCCCTTGTGCTTGAGGTTGAAGATGATCTTGTGGGGTTGTTCCTTGCATGATATGACCTTGGAGTTGTGCTACCCGATAGCCTTGTTTGGAGTTGTACTCTTGGGTGACACACCTTGTTGAGATAGTTGGCTTGGTGCCCATTATGCTTTGGCCGATATAGAGCCTCAACCCTAGCTTGGGTGTTAGAGTTGCTTTAGGCGACATGAGTTGTCTACCCTTGTTGCATGATATGTTCTTGAGGTGGAATCCTTGGTAGATATGCTTGCTTGGGCGTTAGGTTGATCCTTGTATCCTTTGGCCGATATCCCTTGTGGAGATGATGGATGGGTGATACACCTTGTAGAGGTGGCTGCCCGAAACACCTAGTAGAGATGATTGGATGATACACCATGTATAGAGGATGCCCAATGCACCCCCTTGTCTTGAGATGATCTTGTCTGATATGGTGGTGAGTTGCCTTAGGGTTGGAAATCCTAGCCGGTATACCTTTGGTAAGGGTATTTCTATACCAGGTACACCCTTTGATGAGGTTTGGCGCTGCTCACTGTGTTTAGTCAGGGTTGCAGGAGTTTTGGTGAGGGTTCTGATAACCCGAAATGTATATAGTTGATGGTTCTCTTTTAATAATGATAATACAAGTGAAATGATGTAATCACCTTAAATCCTGCAAATATGTTGAAAAGTTAAAATAATAGATTGTGAACCAGGAAGCTTGGAAGCATATGATGTTGCTACACATGTTGATATGACACATGCATATGGTCACAAGTGTAAGGAATAATATATGCCCATGATTGATAATAATACTATGAATGATAAAGCTTATGTGTGATGTACTCATGGATGCTTCTTTATACTTGATAGTATAATAATAATCCTATTAATCCCTGATGGCTTCAGTTATCTTTGTGGATGTATGCACTAACCATGCAAGTATTTCATGTGGATTCATAGCCTGGTCATAGCTATGAGGTTTATGTGCTTTGACTAGAACAATGTGATGATAATCCTAGTTAATGAAATAACAAGTTGATAGGTCTGAGGACCTGATATCAGGCTGAGTGCCTAGATGAGGTGTTATCCTCTGATGATAAGATAAGGGATGCGTTCCCAGGATGCTGATGCATGATTGTGATGCCTTGAGAGGCAGTGGTTGATATCATGAGGGATTGAGGTCACAGGACAGTATGTTGATGGCAATAATGATGTAATTCTATAAGGATATGTTATACTTTGTTTTGCCTCAACAATTGGCTTAAAATATACTAATCAATTATAGATGAACATATCATGTAGTTTTCCATGGCCATAGATCCATTACCGTTAGTATTTGGTGATGGTGAAACAAGTTTATCCTGCGGGATTACCTGGAGCGCATATTGTTGAATATGTGAGGTTTCCCCTAGCCTAAAATAGGATGGTTGAGTGCAGCTGCGGTTGCAGACTCAGGATATATGGAGCATGGTGAACATACCCATGGCTCAGGATATGTGATGATGAGCATGATGCATTCATGGCTCATATGTATGCACTAGCACCTATGATGAGGTGAACTAGAGATATGGGTAGCTTATGGAGCTGACCCAGAGGCTGAGGCCCTATAAGCATAAGACTGCGGTCTTGCTCGATGATTCGTGTACTGACCACGAGAAGGTGAGGTCATGGAGTCCGGATCTCCTTAGACCTTGTATGGCACCAGATTGGGCTTCACAACCAATGGTTGGATTTGAGCAGGGAAGGCTCACTTCCTCAGGGCATAATAAAATGTAATCCAACTGAATGGTATATCTTGCTTCGAGCAAAACATGGAACATTGATTGAGGCCTTGCTTATATAGATGATGTAGTTAACCTTGCATATATGTGTACGATCCTTATATTCTGTGATAAGTTTTTATAAAGCTTATCTTGTCAATCATGTTCCATAAAGAATACTTGGTTATATGATTCCTGGATATCTTGGTAAGCTTGATGGTATTAATAGCCTTGCTCGGTATGCTACTCTTGTTATACACTTTATTAGTTATCTGCTATTATCTGCTTTAACCTTCTGAGGTTTTATAGTTTCGGCGAGGAGTTATGTTTCTTGCTAGGAATGTGTGTCTCACCCTGCTGGTTTACACCCTTTTTAGGTGATCGCTCTAGACGTGGTGGTGGTCGTGAGGTTGCGGCCGAGCAGCAAGAAGAGCAGTAGAAGGAAAGAGGTGGACATGCTGCTATTTTGGTGGTCTTGTAGAGTCCTAGAGTCATCCCTATACTCTCAGGTCCTCAGATGTGATGACCCCAATTTTACGATTATGATACCCAATATAGTATTTGAAGACCGTGGGCATCATGTAGATGATGATACCAAATGAAGGAATTGGTTACTCAATTATTGTATATTTTCCACCCGAAAAGTGTAATTATATATATGCAATTGACAATTAGAACATTAATTGAGTTCAAGTATGATGAATAGGTTTGATTAATTATTTTGGGTACATATGAGTCCATGGGACCCATTTAATACTACCAATGGACTCAAGTGATATATTAGTGAACTTGAGGTATTAGTATCATAACAAGTGTTCTGGACTTGTAGGATCAAGAATTATGATGATTTGAATTGAATTCAAGGTTAATATGTCTATTTATAAGGTTGTTCGAAGAATTTATTTGCACAAACACATAATGGATTTTGAGTCTCAAACTTTGTTGGAAGACACTTTAGGATAATGTGAGCCTATGCTACAAATTTCAAGATTTTTGGTTGTTGCTACAAAGAGATAGAATTATTTGAAATTGGGGACTTTGATGATATTTTTCTTGATCAGACTTTGGTCTTTAGATATGTGACATATGAATGTCACGCTGCCTTTTACTGGCTGGGAGCCTTTGATCCAGGGAACTGGTCATCCCCAACCTCCGTCAATTACGGATCAGAGGGATATGACCAGGCTATGAATCAGCCGCACCAGAGAGAGAACAAACAACAGATCAGCGTGATCTCCTAACTGAGAAATACTCACCACCTTCAGAGGCATGCCACAAACATCCTCGATTGTCATCTAGAATGAGGGAACGACTTGTGCAGGAAACCCCCTTTGCCGTGGATCTTTTCTGCCATGGTAAAGAGCAGCAGTTCCTTGGAGCTCTCCCCCCCCCACCTCGAAGGAGATCCCTTGGAACATCCTTAGATCTTCCACTGAACTCGAAAGAAGTGAAGACGATCCCCTTTTTTTTCTGACACCTCGCAACGCTCCTCTTGGAGAAGAAGGACTGTCGGCGATGTTGTAACAAGGAATTTTGGAGTTCAGGTTGTGGGAGCTCGGTTCCCATCACACCCGCCTGCGAAGACCAGCACCAGGTTCAGTGGAAGGTGCAGATCTTCCTGTGATCTGGGATAGGTATGAAAAGCGCCGAGGTATAAAGCCCCAATCTGGGGAACTACTCCGCCGCGGATCCAAGTGGGAGCCCTCAGTGAGTCGTGGATCCCTCTCCAGGCGTGGAAGGTGCGCGTAGACGTACGCCCGTACCTAGACAACACCACAGGATCATCACTTGAGGACGAGGATGCCGAGATGTGGGAGGTCGCTCGCCGAGAGTCTGCTCCAGTTCCACGACGACGCCCTGTGCTGCGGAGACTAGGAGGGCTAGCGCGAAGAGAAGAGAGGCTGGCAAGCTTCGGGGGTAAGAAACCAGTGGAACTTGTGCAGGACCTTGGATACAGAAGAGAGGTCGACTGGGAGAGGAGCACACCTTGTTCATCGCTGGAGCAGAGCCCGACGGCGACACTAGGGGAATCGAGCTGCGGGTGCCGAGCGTCCTGGCGTTTCACGCGAGATGGAGAAAAGGAAGTTCTGAACCGGTCCAAGTCCTCAAATCAGATGTTTACCGGATATTGGCACCTAACCGGATCTGCTGAACAACGACTGAGTGTGAGTCCAGGAGCCATGAGCCACGGCCTCCCTAGAGCCACGTGGCACATCCTGATTGGCTTAGAAGGTAAATACTTTATGTAATGTGCAAATATTTGAAATAGGTTTAAAAATAGCTTCATTGGCCAATAAATTCCCCAAAAACACCCCCAGACTCAGAAAAATGTCCTCTACATTACTGGACCCTTAGATCAGACCTTTGATGAACAGATAATGAGTATATTTAAGGTAGATGATAATGCTTCTTTTTGAGATCATATTGTTGGTATAATTAGCATATCATGTAAATTAAATCTGATAAAAATATTACTGAACCTTAGTGTAATGTGGAAACCAAATATGAACTCAGATTTGACTATTATGTCAAAATGATAGGCCATTTCTCATTAACACCCAATTACATGTTTTAACCTCATATTAATTCTAGAAAATAGATAAAGCATCAGAAAATTATGAAAATTGGACCAGACCTCTAAAATGACACCCTAGTCTGTAGAAAAATATCAAACAGAAGTTTAGATCAGTTTGAACCAAGGTTTGGTCTAAACCCTAATTTGGACCTAAAATTACAAGAATATGATGTACATATATTAATGATGAATATTTATTTTTTAATCAGGTGCTGACCAGTTTATCTAGATGATCATGGATATGATTAGAATTCTCTGAACTCAGGTATGTGTGATTTATTAAGTATAAGACTAGTTTTCATGAATGCATAATGATATGATGTACTTTGGATGCTTGTGTTTGCATATAAATTCTTGGATGTGTATTAGTAGTATATGCTCCGCAAAACTTTATAGAACATAAAAGAATATGGATGGTTTGTAGCTATTGAGTGGATATATGCTCTCTCTCCCCCTCAATCCTCTCTCTCTCTCTCTCTTCATCTAAATATAAGGTCGGCACTCGGTCCCCATAGCCCAAGGGGCGGGGGAAAATGAAGTGTGACATCTCTCTCTCTCCCCTCTGAATATAAGGTCGACACTCGGTCCCCATAGCCCAAGGGGCGGGGAAAAATGAAGTGTGACACCACTTAGTAGTACAAACGCATCAAAAGGCATCTAAAAATGTGTTTACCTGATTATCGCTTTAAATAAGGTTTTCTTTTACTCTTTCTTTATCAAGATTATTTCAATTATGCAAGCATATTAGTATGTATCTTTCTACCCACGTGCACAACACCTTGTGTGTTGATTCGTTGTTTCACGTATGTTTTAGGTTTAGAGCTAGCTTGGGATAAAAGGCGGGAAGGGAGCAGTTGTCCAGGTTGTACCTATTGTGTAGATCCTAGTTTAGCATACATGTTCTTAGACTATAGAACTTTCATTCAATATGTAATTTTAAACCATTGTGTAATAAATTCATGTTGTATAAATTTACATGTTGAATATTGAGAATGTTATGGTTGTATGTTCATGTATGCGCATTATGCTTCCACATCGCTTTCTGATATGATTGGATGATGTTTTCGGATTCTGACATCTCATTCCCAATAGGGTTTGGAGAAATCAAAATCCGGGGACGTCACAGTTGGTATCAGAGCATGAACAATAGCTACACCTAACAATTGCTCACCATAAAACATAAAAATAAATTGAACCTTAACTTGAAACCTTAGAAACTTAGTAAGTTGTTATATAGGAATAAGGTTTGACTTAGCCTCTAAGTTAGAACCTAGATGTTCGAGAACTAGGTTTAGACAAGTGCAAGAAACCCTTTCCATATAGAGCTCATATGTATTGGGTAGCTACACTAGTCTACATCTCGTTCTCACCATTTCACTATGTTACATGACACTAGACTATCTACTGTGTGTGGGACACTTGGTTTTGTTGATTTGGTTTTACTTTCCAATCGGCTCGAGCCTCGACAGTTTTCTCTGACGTCTTCTTTCTCGGAGAAAAACTATATAATATTTTATTATTTATATATGTAAATATAAAAATGTGTCCCTCACACTTTCGAGTAGTTAGTGTTCATGCAACCTAAGTGAAAGGGAGTGACATCAGTCCAGAAGAGATAATAGATCTAGATTAGACATCTAGAGCCTCATAAGATTATGTGATAGATAGATAGACAAAAGAAAGATGAAGGAAATAAGCATATAGAATCTTATCAAACTTTGATCTATGATGGTATAAGTTTCCTTATTAAGATTTGAGTTTTATATGAGCTGAATCCACTCTTAAAGGATCTGTACTAAGTTATGATGATGAAAGTATATTCCCTTTTTCCTACTTAAGATAAGATAAGTTAAGATAGAGATGAGTGTGCATGAGCCTCAAGCTCATATACAAGGAGGACGTCTAGTGGTAGGATGAGATATGTGGTGAACTCTCGAGAGAGTAAGACCCACAGGGAGAAGGTCATAGGACCTAGCCTCCAATATATGAGATATGTGTTAAAAAAATGTCCTACACTAGATTACTCTTGAGTGTTGAGTTGAGTCTTTATGCATGATTCAAATCTATATGTGAGAATTGGGTAAAATAAAAGGATCGGTAGATGACCCATATGATAGAGTCAATCCTTTGGCTGAGTTAGGTCCTAGCTGGAGTGACATATTTTTGTGAACCTCATCATTAGTTGCAAGTGAGGTAGTATATGAATTCTAGTTATGAGAGTGTGACGCGTTGTGCAAACGATACTCAAAATACATGTTCTCCCTTCTTCTTCTCTTTCTTAATATACGATGATAGAAACCTCACTTGAGCTATATAGATGATTTATATATGAGGAGTCACTCGTATAGGCTTGACCTATTCTATATTCCCCCCCTATATCATACATGTAGCACCCAAGATTGAAATCATGATAAGTTTGACTTTAAAATATTCTCTTCCCCTTCATATGAAACACGAAAGATATGATGCTAAGATCATGGGATAAACTTAGTATATTCTCTTTCTCCCTTCACATAATACATGCAAGACATAAAAAGTCAAACTCATGAACTTGATATAAAGATATTTTTGGATCATAAGATATATGAACAAAAATATAGTTGTAACTTTGATCCTTCTCAATGTATGCTTCTAAGTTGAGTATGAATATCACACCATAGGGTGAAACCCTAATGGTCAAACATGTTACGTAAGACCTTCTTAACTAGAAAAATTCTAATGTCAAGGATGAAGATAAATCTCCTCTAATTCTGAAATCATTGTAAGATGTCGATCATAAAACATATTAATGATGTTAGATTTGAATAATCTAAATACCATGGCATATAGATGAATTCCTCTTGAACCTTAAAAGCATGAGCAAAACTTGTATCCTTAGGGGTGATATAATACTAAGATATCATAATGTCATGTTATGACTAAAACTTTAAATGATGCTTCATATATATAAGGTGGGGTGAGAACACCCAAGAATCTCTAAATCTTAAGATGACAACTTAGGGTATATCCAGAATGATGATGTATATGAAGTTGAACTCCTAAATAGCATGTTAAAGATGAGATTAGTTGAATTTCGAGGACGAAATTCCATATAAGATGGGGTGAATGTGATGACCCCAATTTTACGATTATGATACCCAATATAGTATTTGAAGACCGTGGGCATCATGTAGATGATGATACCAAATGAAGGAATTGGTTACTCAATTATTGTATATTTTCCACCCGAAAAGTGTAATTATATATATGCAATTGACAATTAGAACATTAATTGAGTTCAAGTATGATGAATAGGTTTGATTAATTATTTTGGGTACATATGAGTCCATGGGACCCATTTAATACTACCAATGGACTCAAGTGATATATTAGTGAACTTGAGGTATTAGTATCATAACAAGTGTTCTGGACTTGTAGGATCAAGAATTATGATGATTTGAATTGAATTCAAGGTTAATATGTCTATTTATAAGGTTGTTCGAAGAATTTATTTGCACAAACATATAATGGATTTTGAGTCTCAAACTTTGTTGGAAGACACTTTAGGATAATGTGAGCCTGTGCTACAAATTTCAAGATTTTTGGTTGTTTCTACAAAGAGAGAATTATTTGAAATTGGGGACTTTGATGATATTTTTCTTGATCAGACTTTGGTCTTTAGATATGTGACATATGAATGTCACGCTGCCTTTTACTGGCTGGGAGCCTTTGATCCAAGGAACCGGTCATCCCCAACCTCCGTCAATTACGGATCAGAGGGATATGACCAGGCTATGAATCAGCCGCACCAGAGAGAGAACAAACAACAGATCAGCGTGATCGCCTAACTGAGAAATACTCACCACCTTCAGAGGCATGCCACAAACATCCTCGATTGTCATCTAGAATGAGGGAACTACTCGTGCAGGAAACCCCCTTTGCCATGGATCTTTTCTGCCATGGTAAAGAGCAGCAGTTCCTTGGAGCTCTTCCCCCCCCCACCTCGAAGGAGATCCCTTGGAACATCCTTAGATCTTCCACTGAACTCGAAAGAAGTGAAGACGATTCCCTTTTTTTCTGACTCCTCGCAACGCTGCTCCTGGAGAAGAAGGACTGTCGACGATGTTGTAACAGGGAATTTTGGAGTTCAGGTTGTGGGAGCTCGGTTCCCATCACACCCGCCTGCGAAGACCAGCACCAGGTTCAGTGGAAGGTGCAGATCTTCCTGTGATCTGGGATAGGTATGAAAAGCGCCGAGGTATAAAGCCCCAATCTGGGGAGCTACTCCGCCGCGGATCCAAGTGGGAGCCCTCAGCGAGTCGTGGATCCCTCTCCAGGCGTGGAAGGTGCGCGTAGACATACGCCCGTACCTAGACAACACCACAGGATCATCACTTGAGGATGAGGATGCCGAGATGTGGGAGGTCGCTCACCGAGAGTCTGCTCCAGCTCCACGACGGCGCCCTGTGCTGCGGAGACTAGGAGGGCTAGCGCGAAGAGAAGAGAGGCTGGCAAGCTTCGGGGGTAAGAAACCAGTGGAACTTGTGCAGGACCTTGGATACAGAAGAGAGGTCGACTGGGAGAGGAGCACACCTTGTTCATCGCTGGAGCAGAGCCCGACGGCGACACTAGGGGAATCGAGCTACGGGTGTCGAGCGTCCTGGCGTTTCACGCGAGATGGAGAAAAGGAAGTTCTGAACCGGTCCAAGTCCTCAAATCAGATGTTTACCGGATATTGGCACCTAATCGGATCTGCTAAACCACGACTGAGTGTGAGTCCAGGAGCCATGAGCCACGACCTCCCTAGAGCCACGTGGCACATCCTGATTGGCTTAGAAGGTAAATACTTTATGTAATGTGCAAATATTTGAAATAGGTTTAAAAATAGCTCCATTGGCCAATAAATTCCCCAAAAACACCCCCAGACTCAGAAAAATATCCTCTACATTACTGGACCCTTAGATCAGACCTTTGATGAACAGATAATGAGTATATTTAAGGTAGATGATAATGCTTCTTTTTGAGATCATATTATTGGTATAATTAGCATATCATGTAAATTAAATCTGATAAAAATATTACTGAACCTTAGTATAATGTGGAAACCAAATATGAACTCAGATTTGACTATTATGTCAAAATGATAGGCCATTTCTCATTAACGCCCAATTACATGTTTTAACCTCATATTAATTCTAGAAAATAGATAAAGCATCAGAAAATTATGAAAATTGGACCAGACCTCTAAAATGACACCCTAGTCAGTAGAAAAATATCAAACACAAGTTTAGATCAGTTTGAACCAAGGTTTGGTCTAAACCCTAATTTGGACCTAAAATTACAAGAATATGATGTACATATATTAATGATGAATATTTATTTTTTAATCAGGTGCTGACCAGTTTATCTAGATGATCATGGATATGATTAGAATTCTCTAAACTCAGGTATGTGTGATTTATTAAGTATAAGACTAGTTTTCATGAATGCATAATGATATGATGTACTTTGGATGCTTGTGTTTGCATATAAATTCTTGGATGTGTATTAGTAGTATATGCTCCGCAAAACTTTATAGAACATAAAAGAATATGGATGGTTTGTAGCTACTGAGTGGATATATGCTCTCTCTCCCCCTCAATCCTCTCTCTCTCTCTCTCTTCCTCTAAATATAAGGTCGGCACTCGGTCCCCATAGCCCAAGGGGCGGGGGAAAATGAAGTGCGACATCTCTCTCTCTCCCCTCTGAATATAAGGTCGGCACTCGGTCCCCATAGCCCAAGGGGTGGGGAAAAATGAAGTGTGACACCACTTAGTAGTACAAATGCATCAAAAGGCATCTAAAAATGTGTTTACCTGATTATCGCTTTAAATAAGGTTTTCTTTTACTCTTTCTTTCTCAAGATTATTTCAATTATGCAAGCATTTTAGTATGTATCTTTCTACCCACGTCCACAACACCTTGTGTGTTGATTCATTGTTTCACGTATGTTTTAGGTTCAGAGCTAGCTTGGGATAAAAGATGGGAAGTGAGCAGTTGTCCAGGTTGTACCTATTGTGTAGATCCTAATTTAGCATACATGTTCTTAGACTATAGAACTTTCATTCAATATGTAATTGTAAACCATTGTGTAATAAATTCATGTTGTATAAATTTACATGTTGAATGTTGAGAATGTTATGGTTGTATGTTCATGTATGCGCATTATGCTTCCGCATCACTTTCTGATATGATTGGATGATGTTTTCGGATTCTGACATCTCATTCCCAATAGGGTTTGGAGAAATCAAAATCCGGGGACGTCACATCAGAGGTGTTTTGATGATGTTTCACAATGTCTTGCAGTTGTAATCTTTGTATAACCTGCTGCTGGCCGTACATGGCCATTATGTATGTATAAATAGGTGTTGAACTCTGGTGCGAATGGTAAAGCTGGTTCCGATAAGCTGTGTACCTATAACAAGGCTTGTGAATGTTTATATAACATGTTTCTCTACAGGATCTAGATGCAAAAGTACTCTCATGTATGCTTTTCGCAAATTGATTTTAATTAACCCGTGTTTTTGGTAATATGAGGTTCCGCACATTTTCACGTGTCATCTCATTGTCTGTGTGATGGCGGGGTGTCATAGTTGGTTTGGTATCAGAGCTTTAGGTTCACTGAGTTTACAGGGATCTAGGACTAGGTTTGCATCTATTCTTGGGAGCTTTCCAGATTTTCTTACAATAACCTTCTGCTCTCAGCGGAAGATAAAGCTTAATGATGTCTAGAAACCATGAAGAATATGCTGCCGAGAGAAGCGATGCTGCATGAGTTGATGGAGCAAGAGGGCAGGCATGTGAAGATCGGGTGCCTGAGGTCCCCCAACTTGACCCAACCATTCTTGAAAATCATGCCTACCAACAACTTATGGGGCAGATGATGGCTACGATGAATCACATGGTGGAAAGGTTGCCAGTGCCTTAGCCAAGAGCACAGGCTCCCCATGGTGAAGCATTAGGTATTGGGAAGACCTTTGAGAGGCTTTTCTGAGTCGGAGCTTCAGATTATGCTGGGACGGCTGATCCAACGGATGCAGATCTGTGGCTGACAGGTCTTGAGAAGGCCTTCTGGATCCTTGACATCCTTGAAGCGGACAAAGTCAAGCACGTTTTCTACCTTATGAAGGGTAGTACTGGACACTGGTGGGCCATCGAGGAAGAGAAGTGACCCGATGAGGAGATCGATTGGGAGATCTTCCGGCGAGAGTTCGTCAATAGATACTTTTCGAAGACGTATCTAGATGAGAAGATCAATCAGTTTGAGCATCTACGCCAAGGAACAATGAGCATCACAGAGTATGAAGCCAAGTTCATGGACTTGCTGAGGTTTTGTCCTCACTTGGCGGTGACAAATGACGATTGGATCAAGCGGTTTGAGAAAGGTTTAAGTGCTGAGCTGTCGACACCTGCTGTTGCTTTAGAGAATCGGGAGCGGTTTGCCATATTTGTGGAGTCCGTCCATAGGATTGAATGATCTGTTAAGGAGAAGAGGGAGTCCATGACCAGGAAAAGGCCTGCTCAGTTCTAGGGAGAGAGATTTGGTGGCTTCAAGAAGCCAAGATTTTTAGCACCTTCCACGATGCAGAGTTCTCGTGCACCATCACAATGGTCCCTGAGTAAGGGAAGAGGTTATGTTTCTTCTCTATCGAAGGCGCATAGTACATCTTCTGTGGCAGTAACAAAGCCATCTAGACCGCAGACAGAAGGCAGGTCATGTTATCACTATGGACAGACGGGGCATTTAAAGTCAAATTGCCTAAGAAGAGACATTGAGGTAATACAACAACTGAGACAGAATCAACAAGGATCAGACAGACAACAGTCCAATGGTAGCAGAGGGTGAGGACGCCGTCAAGCATTGCAAGCGGGATCGTCTGCTCAAGGAAGCAGAGGACGTGGACAACAAGCAACAACTCGATTCTATGCTATGAGTCATCCGGAGGCGATAGTCAACCCGCGAGTGGTGATAGGTCAGATGGAGTTATTACATTCTGATTTGTCTTCTTCTTGCTTTATATCTATTTTGGTTGACCCCGGTGCTACACACTCTTTTATCACACATAGTCTGCTTGATAGCTTTCCTTTACCTATTAGTTGTAAGAAAGATAGCATGTTGTTAGAAATCCCTCTTAATGGTTCCTCAATGCTTCGAGAGGAGTGTCCATCTTGTGTCTTATCTTTTTCGAGACACAGTATACAAGTGAATCTTATACCACTTGATATGAATGGATTTGATGTGATCCTTTGTGTGGATACCTTAGAGAAGTATAAGGTTGTGTTGGACTGTGGTTCCAAGCAGGCGGTGTTTGATGACAACGGAGAGAAGTGGATATTCCAAGGAGATAGGAAGATTCTTCCGACATGTTTAGTGTCAGCGATGGTGGCAGAAAAATTGTTGCGGTAAGTTTGTAAGGCTTTCTTAGCTCACGTTGTGGATACCAAGGTGAAAGGTCCTAGCCTTGAGGAGGTAACGGTTGTCCAAGAGTTTGCGTATGTGTTTCCTGATGAGTTCCCTGATGTTCCCCCACCCCGAGAGATTGATTTTGAGATCAATCTGGTACCAGGAACACAACCAGTTGCACAAACACCATATAGGATGGCTCTAGCAGAGATGGCAGAGCTGAAGAAGCAGTTACAAGAGTTTTTGGAGAAAGGTTTCATCCGACCGAGCACGTCACCTTGGAGTGCTCCATTGTTGTTCGTTAAGAAGAAGGATGAGATGATGCAGTTATGTATAGATTACCGACAGTTGAACAAAGTCACGATCAAGAATAAGTACCCATTACCGAGGATAGATGATCTATTCGATCAGCTGCGTGGCGCTACAATGTTCTCAAAGATCGACCTACAGTCTGGATATCATCAGTTGAGGATTAAGGTAGACGACATACCAAAGTCAGCGTTTAGGACGAGGTATGGTCACTTTGAGTTTGTGGTTATGCCGTTTGGGCTAACCAATGCACCTGCTACTTTCATGGACCTAATGAATCAAGTGTTCCATCCGTTCCTAGATCAGTTTGTTGTAGTCTTTATAGACAACATTTTGATCTATAGTCGGGACATGCAAGAGCATGAGCGACATCTTCGACAAGCATTGACTCTTCTTTGCCAACATCAGTTATATGCCAAGTTCAACAAATGTGAGTTCTGGTTGAAGGAAGTGACTTTCTTAGGTCATGTGATATCTGCAGAAGGAGTTTGGGTGGACCCTAAGAAGGTGGAGTCAGTTGCAGATTGGGAGAAACCAAAGATGTCGACGACAGTTTGTAGTTTTCTGGGTTTGGCAGGATACTACCGGAGGTTTATCAGGACTTCAGTGCAATCACGTTGCCGATGACAAAGCTGACCAGGAAGGATGTACCTTTTGTTTGGGATGATCGTTGTCAGCAAGCTTTCCAAAGTTTGAAGGTGAAGATGACTAGTGCTCCAGTGCTAGTGCTGCCAGAACCTGGGAAGGGCTATGTTGTTTTCTACGATGCTTCCAAGAAAGGCTTAGGTTGTGTGCTGATGCAGGAAGATCATGTGGTTTCTTTTGCTTCGCGACATCTTAAGAAACATGAGGAGAACTATCCGACACATGATTTGGAGTTGGCAGCGTTGGTCCATGCATTAAAGATTTGGAGACACTATCTTTATGGGGAAGTGTATCAGATCTTTACAGATCATAAGAACTTGAATTACATCTTTTCACAGAATGAGCTGAATATGCGACAATGTCGTTGGATGGAGCTAATCAATGATTATGATTGCACCATTGAGTATCATCCTGGTAAGGCAAATGTGGTAGCTTATGTGCTTAGCAGAAAGTCTTCTTCTCTCCCCACGAAGAAAGCACAGTTGAGTTCCTTGGTATGCCATAGGTGGGATATGTTTGTCTCCTTGCAATAGATGAATGTGTAGTTGGAAGTTTCCTTGTTGGCAGGACTGTTGGCACAGATGCAAGTCAAGCCTACGCTGAGATAGCAGATCAAAGACGCACATCAGGTGGATGATACAGTACAGTTGATCAGATCAGATCTTGGTAGCGAAAAGCGTGATGGATTCCATGAGTTTGAGGATGGACTAGTTTACTATCATGGTAGGATGGTGGTCCCCGATGTTGACAATCTAAGGAAGCTATTACTTGAGGAAGCACACACATCGATGTATGCTATGCATCCAGGAGTCACCAAGATGTATCATAATCTGAAGGACCTGTATTGGTGGTCTGGTTTGAAGAAAGATGTAGCTGAGTTTGTGGCTTAGTGCGCAATATGTCAATAAGTTAAAGCTGAACATCAGAAGTCGGAAGGTACGTTGCAACCCATGCCGATACCACAGTGGAAATGGGATCACATAACCATGGATTTCATAGTTGGTCTACCAAAGATAGCTAGGAATCATGATTCCATTTGGGTAATAGTGGACAAGCTGACAAAATCTACCCATTTCATACCGGTAAAGATGACATATACAGTAGAGAAGCTTGCTCGGGTGTATGTGGATGAGATAGTGAGTTTGCACGGTGTACCAACAACGATAGTTTCTAATAGAGGTCCTCAGTTCACAAGTCGTTTCTGGGAACAATTGCACAAAGCATTGAGAATGCAACTGAGGTTCAATATCGCCTTCCACCCACAGACGGATGGACAATCTGAAAGGACTATTCAGACTTTATAAGATCTTATCTGAGCTTGTGTTTTGCAGTTCCTAGGCAGTTGGGACATGCATCTCAGTTCGATAGAGTTTGCTTATAACAATAGTTATCAGCGGAGCATTGACATGGCTCCTTACGAGGCTCTATATGGAAGGAAGTGAAGATCCCCTTTATGCTGGTATGAGTCTGGTGAGTATCAACTTTTGGGTCCTGAGTTAGTACAACAGACAACAGAAAAGATCATAGTGATACAACAAAAGTTGAAAACGGCACAGGAAATACATAAGTCTTATGTAGACAATCACCGACGACCTTTAGAGTTCCAAGTGGGAGACAAAGTGTATCTCAAGGTCTCACCTTGGAAAGGCGTGCTAAGGTTTGGTCGGAAAGGTAAACTAGCACCCAGGTATATGGGGCCATACCCAATAATAGCACGTGTTGGAAAGATAGCTTACAAGTTAGAGCTGCCGCCAGAGTTGCACAAGTTGCATCCAGTGTTCCATGTCAGTATGCTAAAGAAAAATCATCCAGACATAGGGACAGTGATACAACCAGTTGACGTTGAGCTTGATGAAGACGTGACTTATGAGGAGGGTCCAGTGGCGATCCTTGACAGAAGTGTAAAGAAGCGGAAGAGGAAGGACTTGGTTCTTGTAAAGGTTCTTTGGCATCATCGTGGTGTTGAGGAAGCCATGTGGGATCTTGAGGAAGAGATGAGGCAGAAGTATCCCTCACTTTTCTCTTTGGATTTCGGGGACAAAATCCCTTTGTAGAGGTTTATGGCTTGTAAGGACCCTGACCTTCATTTTGGGCTTACCCTGTTTGTTTTGCCTAAACCTTGTGCTTGGTTGCTTGCTAATCATCTTTAGTGATGATTAGGGTTTGCTTGTGCTTAGTTGAGAGCTGGAGGTGCTACTTGCAAAATTACCTAAGTTAAGGTTGAAGAGCAAGTTTGTCACCTTGAGAGTTGTCTTTCTCTCTCTTTGCTTCCTCTAGGGTTGAGAGGAAGGTTTGGGCTCGTGCCTTGAGTTGTCTTGGGCTTGGTTGAGCTCTTTTGGGCCTTGTTTATCCTTGTTTGGGCCTTTCCTTGCTTGGTTGAGCCCTGTATTGGGCAAGGGTGCTTTGTGTCGGCCATGGGGTATCGCCCATGGGGGTGTGTCGGCCATGGAGGAGTAGTGTGTCGGCCTTTGAGCTTTATTGACCTTCTTGCCTTGGTTATGTAACCCTAGCTTGGACATGTGGCCGACCCTTGGGGGAGTAGTGGCATGGCATGTGCATGAGTTTTGCAGGGTGGTAAAACGTGTGGACAAGTATCCCTTGGTAAGGTGACACCTTGCCTTGGTTTAACCTTGACCCCCCCATCTATATATGCCTTGCCTTTATCTTCCTTATGAACCCTTTAGCTCTTTGTTGCTCCTCTCTTCCTTGTGTGCACGATACACCTCTCCCTTGCAACCTTGGTGGCCGATACCCTTACAAGAGCTAAGGTTGGTGGCCGATCCCCTTGAAGGAGTTCCCTTCTTCTTCCTTTAGCTTGCTGGCCGAACCCTAGGTGGGTCTTGTTTCCTTGGTAAGCATCTTCCCTCTCTCCTTCACATCTTCTTCTCCATCTTGCCTATTCTTCGGCCATCGTGGTTATGCTTCTTGTTCCTTTTCTTGAGGTGGCCGAAGTAGTGTGCTTGGAGCTAGGAGCTTAAATCTTAGAGCTTTGGAGCTGGAGGAGTTTGCTTAAGGCGGGTTACATAACTTCTAACCCTAGCTATACTACCTTCTCTATGTTGCATGTTTCATATATGTTGATGATCGACCATTGCATGTTATGTATCTTTCTCTAGTACATGTTGTTGATCTTATGGATACAATGAGCATGATGTTGTTGATGTTGTTGATGGTCTATGTGCCTTTACACCTGGTTGGTCAAACCATGGTTTAGGGTTTCCTTATTGAGCAACACTCTTTTCTCTCCTTGGTCTAGAGAAGTGAGTTTGAGCTCTAGTAATGTGGGCAATACCCCTCTCTCGATTAGGTTGAGAGGTGAGCTTATATTCTAGTTTCTTGAGCAACACCCTCCTCTCACCATGGATTAGAGAGGTGAGATTTTCGATAGATGATGACCTATGTTGAGGTGGATCCTTGTGGTTGCTCGATTTGTGATAGAGGTTGTGTAAAACCCCTCTCTCTTTGTTGTTGAGAGGTGAGCCGACCTTCTTGATCAATTAGGGTTTGGTGCCCTTGTGCTTGAGGTTGAAGATGATCTTGTGGGGTTGTGCCTTGCACGATATGACCTTGGAGTTGTGCTGCTCGATAGCCTTGTTTGGAGTTGTACCCTTGGGCGACACACCTTGTTGAGATAATTGGCTTGGTTCCCGTTATGCTTTGGCCGATATAAAGCCTCAACCCAAGCTTGGGTGTTAGAGTTTCTTTGGGCGACATGAGTTGTCTACCCTTGTTGCATGATATGTTCTTGAGGTGGAATCCTTGGTAGATATGCTTGCTTGGGCGTTAGGTTGATCCTTATATGCTTTGGCCGATATCCCTTGTGGAGATGATGGATGGGTGATACACCTTGTAGAGGTGGCTGCCCGAAACACCTAGTAGAGATGATTGGACGATACACCATGTATAGAGGATGTATGATGCACCCCCTTGTCTTGAGATGATATTGGCCGATATTGTGGTGAGTTGCCTTAGGGTTGGAAATCCTAGTCGTTATACCTTTGTTAAGGGTATTGCTATACCAAGTACACCCTTTGATGAGGGTTGGCACTGCTCGCCATGCTTAGTGAGGGTTGTAGGAGTTTTGGTGAGGGTATGATAACCCAGAATGTATATAGTTGATGGTTCTCTTTTAATAATGAAAATACAAGTGAAATGATGTAATCACCTTGAATCCTACAGATATGTAGATAAGTTAAAATAATAGATTGTGAACCAGGAAGCTTGGAAGCATATGATGTTGCTACACATGTTGATATAACACACACATATGGTCACAAGTGTAAGGCATAATAAATGCCCATGATTGATAATAATACTATGAATGATAAAGCTTATGTATGATGTACTCATGGATGCTTCTTTATACTTGATAGCATAATAATAATCCTATTAATCCATGATGGCTTCAGTTATCTTTGTGGATGTGTGCACTAACCATGCATGTATTTCATGTGGATTCATAGCCTGGTTAGAGCTATGAGGTATATGTGCTTTGACTAGCACAATGTGATGATAATCCTTGTTAATGAAATAACAAGTTGATAGGTCTGAGGAGTTGATATTAGGCTGAGTGCCTAGATCAGGTGTTATCCTCTGATGATGAGATAAGGGATGCGTTCCCAGGATGTTGATGCATGATTGTGATGCCTTGAGAGGCAGTGGTTGATATCATGAGGGATTGAGGTCCCATGACAGTATGTCAATGGCAATAATGATGTAATTCTATAAGGCTTAAAATATATTAATCAATATAGATGAACATATCATGTAGTTTTCCCGGGCCATAGATCCATTACCGTCAGTATTTGGTGATGGTGAAACAGGTTTATCATGCGGGATTACTTGGAGCGCATATTGTTAAATATGCGAGGTTTCCCCTAGCTTAAAATAGGATGGTTGAGTGCAGCTGCGGTTGCAGACTCAGGATATATGGAGCATGGTGAACATACCCATGGCTGAGGATATGTGATGATAAGCATGATGCGTTCATGGCTCAGATGTATACACTAGCACCTATGATGAGGTGAGCTAGAGATATGGGTAGCTTGTGGAGCTGACCCAGAGGCTGAGGCCCTATAAGCATAAGACTGCGGTCTTGCTCGATGATTCATGTATTGACCACGAGAAGGTGAGGTCATGGAGTCCGGATCTCCTTAGACCTTGTATGGCACTGGATTGGGCTTCACAGCCAATGGTTGGATTTGAGCAGGGAAGGCTCACTTCCTCAAGGCATAATAAAATGTAATCCAACCGAATGGTATATCTTTCTTAGAGCAAAACACAAAACATTGATTGAGGCCTTGCTTATATAGCTGATGTAGTTACACCTTGCATATATGTGTACGATCCTTATATTCTGTGATAAGTTTTTATAAAGCTTATCTTGTCAATCATGTTCTATATAGAATACTTGGTTATATGCCTCCTGGATATCTTGGTAAGCTTGATGGTATTAATAGCCTTGCTCGGTATGCTGCTCTTGTTATACAATTTATCAGTTATCTGCTATTATCTGCTTTAACCTTTTGAGGTTTTATAGTTTTGGCGGGGAGTTATGTTTCTTGCTGGGACTGTGTGTCTCACCCCACTGGTGTACACCCTTCTTAGGTGATCGCTCTAAATGCAGTGGTGTTCGTGAGGTTGCGGCCGAGCAATAAGAAGAGTAGTAGAAGGCAAGAGGTGGACATGTTGCTGTTTTGGTGGTCTTGTAGAATCCTAGAGTCATCCCTGTACTCTCAGGTCCTCGAAGGTGTTTTGATGATGTTTCGCGATGTCTTGCAGTTGTAATCTTTGTATAACCTACTGTTGGTCGTATGTGGCTGTTATGTATGTATAAACATGTGTTGAACTCTGGTGCGAATGGTACAGCTGGTTCCAATAAGTTGTCTACCTATAACAAGGCTTGTGAATGTTTATATAACATGTTTCTCTATAGGATCTGGATGCAAAAGTACTCTCATGTATGCTTTCCACAAATCAATTTTAATTAACTCGTGTTTTCAGTAATATGAGGTTCTGCACATTTTTGCGTGTCATCTCGTTGTTTGTGTGATGGCGGGGTGTCACAACGGGTATGGGAAGGGAGGAATCTTTCTCTCTTAATCCCATAAAGAGACCAAAGTTTTGCAGTTGATTACTTCTCTTCCACATTTAAGTATTTATCTACTATCGAAAAGGATGTGATTATATATCCTCTGAATGTTCAGTTTGTTTCGGGTTCCTTGCTTATAATTTTCACTTATGAATTATATTTATTGTGGAATTAGAGTTTTCTTTTGTCTGCCTTACTTTCACTCAGTAATAGGCATTGGGAGTTATTTGTGATTGTCATGTGATGTTGAATGTTTATTAATTTGATATGTCTGGTAGAAGAACATCGATTGGAGGACACACAATGAAAACATGACTTTTAGCATAAGTACTTTTTTATCCATTGATATATATTAATGTCTGCATCATTATATGTCTATCTACTAATGAAATTACATGTATTACTTTGACTTATAGGGTCAAAAAGCATTCAAATAGGATATAATATATATAGTTAATAAAGAAATAAATATTTTAGAAGAATGTTAAGGTAGTTTCTGACACCAATACATCTATATACCAACTATGCTTATTTTTATTTATTAATATTTTTTAAAACTAAAAGTTTATAATTCCATTGACAAGATAATAAATGGGCATGTGGATATTATGTGATGTGGTATATGGACCAAATTGTCAAAAATGTGTCACTTGACATCCATTGTATACAGAAGGATAAGTAAAAATTCTTATTTAATAATATAAAAAATCAAATCAAACTTGAATTATATCTTTCTATTTGTAGGTGTTTGATGCAACAAAGGCTATACAAAGGAAGAACTAGATGAGATACAAGAACAATGGGCAGAGTCCTTCATTTCAGGAAACCAAAATTTTTATTTGATTGGAAACTATTGATATTTTTTCAAACTTTTGATTTCATGGTTTCTATACATATCTAATGGTAATGACTTTTTGCAACTTTATATTTGGTGCATGTGAATTGTTGGTTCATATGTGAATGGTGTGTTTGTATGTACATATCTGTGTGAATGAATATATAGAGAAATGAATAAGATGATAATTTCCTTTGTACATATGGATGATAATGGAATTACATGTGTGTGAATCAATTCTGTATGCATATGTATGTGTATTAGCATGAGAATGGAATGAAATGTGGATGTGACCTCTTGTATGTCTTTGTTATTAGAGGTTTTGTATGTGTTGCTGGTATGTTGTTAAGATGAACACTAGTAGAGCCTATAGTTCTACTGAATACATGCTTCGTTTTGCATAACAGTTGGATAATTGGTTGATGTAGTTCCTAAATTATGTGTCTGAAAGGAGGCGGACTCAGAATGATTGAACTTTAAATTTATAACCCGAAACCTTCAAGGACCCCCACAACTTTATTATGGGGTCGAAGTAGATATATGGCATCGAACACAAGGACGTGGGGATGCTTAGGACGCTTAAGATCTCACTCTTAAGTTAGATAAGACAATCCGATAGTCGATAAAAGTAAAGAGCTAGAACTAGTCTAGCAGGTTGTCAAGAAATAAAACAAAATAAAGAAAAGAAAACAAAATAGGGTCCGTAGGATTCTACTAATCGGAGAGGAGTTCCTGGCTATGTAACTACAAGTTAGGCAGTCTATGCCCCCATTCTCAGGCATAGACAACCCTCAAACACCCGAGCAAACAACCTACATCCAAACATGGTATGTACTGTGGTATCTGTTCATGTGGGGTCATCCCACTCGCTCTCACGCAGCATGACTAAAACCCATCAATGATATGAAACCTCTCTCGAGGGTGACAAATCAGCACCCAAGAATATTTTAGATATCCTCTCAGGTCTAGAATGTTCTGAGGTGCTCAGAATTGGTGTGATATGGGCAGAACCATGTAGTGGGCCCGACCGTGCCGGGCTGGGTCCGGCCGTGCCCAGGTCTATGATTCTGCACAGATCACCTTGAACCGCCCTTCTTTTATATTCCGATCTAAACTACCTTGTCTTATCTATTTCTATAATGAATCTCTCGCTATGGGTAGAAATAGAAGTTTAAGTAAGAAAGAGATCAACCAAACTAGCAATCATAACCAGAAAGAGAAGATAGAATAGTAAATGTACTACATCTGGAATAAAATTGCTTGCTTAAGATAAAAGTACATAAACATGCCCAAAACAGGCTACATAGCCAAGAAGGAGCTCAACTAGCCATGGACAAGTATAGTTGGTACCAAACAAAGATAGAAGAACATCTTTTGTATAGAAATAAAGGAGAACAATAGAAAAAAGGGGAAGAAGAAGAGATTTAGCCCGTAGAGGAGAGGTGGCTCTCGCTCCTTAGTCTCTATGTAGGCCGAATCTCATCTTTGGGTCATTCTCCTTAGTCTTGTAGACTCCTTGGCCTCTTTTCTCTTGGAATTCATCCCTGACAGTATCTTGGTGGGTGTATGGAGGTGGAAGATGGCTGGAAATAGTAGAATATGGGCAAATGGTGGTAGAAAATGGTGGTAGATGGAAGCAAATTGGAGGAACAGACGTAGGATGAGCACCTCAGTCTTTCCAGACCTTGGAACTCTCCCATGGGGCTCTGGGAACCAAAAAGATTCAAAACTTAGAACTCCCGATCTCCAAACCCCCCTCCAGGTCGCAAGGAGTGGATATTTATAGGTGAAGGTGGAAGATGGTTGCGGCACCTTCCTTGGTTGCAACGGATCGCGTGGTCACGGCTGACTCTGCGGTCACAATGTATCCCATGGTCGCGGTCAACTCCGCGGTCACGGTCGACTCCATGGTCGTAGCGGTGGAGTTGCTTTCTTGGTCGTGGTAGCGGTCGACTCCACTGTCGCGGTGGTGGCGTTGCCTTCTTGGCCGCGGTTGTGACATCATGGCCCACCCCCACCCCCACAGGGGGGGAGGTGGGGCTATTAGTAGTGGTCGAGGGGCCCGCGTCGATGAACCTTTTGATTGATGAGGATGTATTCTGATAAATGTCTGGCCATCAAAAAGCGGGACCACTGTCTCCTAAGCTGGTGCACATAGTGTGATGCTTAGTCTACCACGGTCATGATGGATGGAAGCCTAGTTGCTACAAAAACCATGTGTTGGGGAGAAATCTTGGAGAATAGATGTCTTTTCAGGTTTGATGCCTGCAAGTCCCAAAATTGGTTAGTTGAGAAAATTTATCTATGAAAAGATATACATTACTAAAAGATAAGAATCTATGGTTATTTTGGGCATATTAAAGTTTTATGGACACACAACCATAAATAAATACTTAGCATAGATGCCTAAATTTGGGTGTTATCATATGTTTGCAGACTTGTCATTTAAAAAACAAAATTGTGACATTGGTTGTCTTAAAAAAATAGACGATTTGCATATGCACCATTTGTTTATGGATGAAAACCAATGAGGCATCTATCCGTATCAGTTAAATGTTAACTAATAAGGAACTAGAACGTCGATTTTCTATGAGCATCGAAGTCAAAGACAATTTTCCATCATTGGTTTGTCTATGTAAACTGATGACATAGACATTCTGAACAGTTAACTTTAGCTAATATTAGATTACAATGTTGTCTTTCTTAAGTCTCCACCGATGTCACACCCTTATGTTGTTAGTGACACTAAGCAAAACCAAAGACTATATACCAAGAACAATCTTATATACATTGTTGATATCAAATTACATTGTTGATTTAGTTATTTTACACTGATGCATAACTATTGTTAAGTTGGTTCACCTTTCATAGAAACTAACATTGGGTCTATCTCGTTGGTTCCTTCTTACCTTGGAAATCGATGCAAAAGGGCTTCAGTTGTAGTATCTCTCACTTAGGTATTAGTAGGTAACCAATGTCATAGGCTTGAAATAACTGACATTATATAATGTATATATACTAGTAAAAGGAAATCTACATGGACATAATTTAGGACGTTTAAACCAAAATGAGAGGAAAAATCAATGATAGCATCATGAATGAAATCATGATGGAAATTATAACTATGTCATCAAGATGTACAACATTATAGAGTGAGCAATGATCATCACCAGGGTACAAGGGGATCATGAGCCAATACCAAAGGATAACTTGACACTCTATAGGTTACATCAACAACTAAGACCATTAACAAAAATGACATGCAAAAATTCTTATGCATGGTCAACTTGTAGAGAACAGAGAATAGATCATTGGTGGAGATAGGTTACATGTAGTGAATCCATCGATTATTGTATTGTTGTAAGTGTATGCCAAAATAGACTGGGTCTTCAGAGTGGTAAAACACATACATGAAATCTTGGATTATAAAAAATATTCAAAGATTTTGTAGATGATACATGTGTAGAGACAAAGAGATCTTGTAATCACATAGCCAACCTCTCATAGAATATTGTCTTGGAGTTCTTGGGTGTGGTTAGAGAGGAAAAATAAGAAAATTTGCATACATCATGTGAATATTTAATACCAAACCCCCAAGAATCATAGGAAGTTTGTCCAAGTGACACTATAGATAACAAAATCCCAACCCTTCCAGGATCATAATACATGCCAGACAACTATGAAGGACACAATCAAAACCATCCAATGCAGGTGTGATGGAAGTGGAATGTGTATTCTAGAGACCAAGCAACATCTTGGGAGTCCCAACACATGATAGGAGAACAAGAAGATCACATTGTTGGTCTTAATTAAGGGCATGTCAAGAGTTTTGGTTGCTCATTTCTTAAGAAGATGGACAGGAAAACATAGGTCCTAGGACATAGGACTACCTAGATTCTTCAACCCATGCTCATCTAAGTATTGATATGAGGCCAAAGAATGGACCTCCATCTTTGATAAGATATAAGAGTCTTGGAAACCTACACAATACTCAGAAGGAGGGTTTTAAGATCATGACAAGAAGCAAGGAGGTCAAGGTTATATTCATCCTTCACTTGTAATATAATAGGATAGATAGCCAATTAGAAAATGAAGGTCCCCAACAAATCACCTTGTTGGACACTAGATACAAAGAGAAGAGGCTGACTCTAGTCTATGTAGTGAGTAGCTAAATTCAACCAAACTAGAAACAATAGGGGATTGAAGGCGAACCTCCTAAAAAATGCTATATCTATCAACCATGTTGAAGGCGATGCTAAAGTCAACAAATGCCATCATGAGGGTGGTACATAGTTGATGTCATGGACAAAGAGAGTTAGAGCATGTAGATGGTCCTTAGCACCACCAAAGATACCAACACCAAATAGATGACTCTTAAGGTAAGGGATTGCATTTAATAAGACAACCTTCATTGCAATCTTAGAGACAAGGTGAGATAAGTTTTACCCATAAATGATAGGCCTACTGCCATTGTACAACTTAATAAGAAGAGTCAAAGGAGAACTAATCATATAAAGTGCAAGAGAGAAATGACAATGACTAAAAGGAGAAGGTTGACTATAAGAGATTTTGCATTCACGATGCGACTACTGCACATAATGTCAATAAGGTGTTGTGCACATAGGCCATCATAAGAACAAAATGATCCAATTAGAAAATGGAATGAGTGATACGAGACTAGAATTGCCAATGGAAAGGTGATTAACATGCATTCATAATAGATCTTTCCTTGATCATGGACAAGGATGTTTATGCATATGAACAAGTAAACCCTAGGGTCAAAACTAAGTTTCTATTACTAGACTTCTCAAAGAGATTCATATAATGGTGAAGAGGAAGTTGAAGTTTTAGGAAAAAGGATAAAGTTGAGTGAATCCTACCCAAAGCAATATAGAATCCATTGTATGATGCACAAGTTGAGAGGACTTGGTGACCTATAGTGGGGGAACCTTCTCCTTGAAAGAGAGCCTCATGCTCCTCCTTTAAAATGGGCTCAATTCATGGAGGCACTCCAGCATCATTATATATCCAATAGAATGATATATAAAAAAACAGAGGAATTATTCAACCTCAAGAAAACTTTTGGCATGCTAATAACTCAGTATGAATGGGTGTTAGGATCCTGTAGAAGTACATTCATAAATTCATGGAGAAATGTCAAGGAAATAAACATATCTAAGGTTTGTAGTCTAGAATCAACTTTTCCTTATTTGGTAGAGTCGTCTCAACCCGAGTTATTTACTAGATGCAACCCTATAACTACAATATCATCCTCAAATGACATATAGGATGTTTGATTTTAGGGAAGGTGGCACAATAGAATTATAAAATATTCCTTTATATTTTACCGTAATCATCGTATCTTCCATAGATATAAATCATCAGTGAACAAAAGAGGATTATACCTTTTCACACACTAGTTCTCCAATAACTAGACACATCTTTATTGTGAAGAACTTGAAATATTAATTCCAAATCCAAATTGGCTATCAACCTCTACATGGCTGTCTTCTTTACACCACCTTCTTGTTATCTTGTAGATTCCTTCTCCATACCTCTACACAAGTGCCTCATCTTGTAATTCCTCCTCAAGGATGAGGAATAACAATGAGTAACACCTTTTCTAGTTGAAGAAAAACATGATTTTTTGATGTGCTAGTTTTCCTAGAACTCCTTTTATTCTCCTATTCAGGGATGTCAACCTTATGAAAACTTTCTTCCTCTCTAAGAGAGAAATTTTGTGGCAAACTTGTCTCACAGTGTGTCTCAACTATCTAACCCTAAGGTGACAAACCACCTTTAAATATGAGTGTCATGGGCTTATCTTTTCCCAATTCCAATCCCTTTCCTAATCTCAATCTAAAAAATAGTCTAAAAAATAAAAACTTAGACGACCACCAACTAGCCAATTGGGACTCCTAGTCACCTAAATGGGTTCCTATTGGGACTGTGATGGGTCATGAGTTTCCTGAGTTACCAAATGAGTCATTTGAATTGCCAATTCAAATCTGAATTGGTTTCTCAATTTGATTCCAAATAAAAAATAGATACTTTACTTGTCAGGTTCTAGTCTCCTGATTCACTAAGTGAGGAACCTGAGTGATCACTTTATAAAGTGAAAGTTAGTTCATAAATTTATTGTTAATTAATCCATTGACCCAACTAGTCTAGGTTGAAACTAAACATTCCAGTCACCCAATTGGAAGGAAACCATCATTTTCACGATTCAAAACTATTCTAATCATATGATTGATTGAAAACTTCAATTACCTTATGCATCCTTATCTGTGTGACCTGATAGGTTCCTAATTACATTGGTAGTGGTGTTTAAAACCTCACAAGAAAAGATTGGTGTATATCAACACATGATTTCAACCCAAGTAATAAAAGTAAGTTGGTGAACAACTTCAACATGTAAAGTGATCAATGTTTCCAATACAATATATCCCTTTGTCATACATATCCAAATTGGTATTGAGGCATGAATTGTCATCCTCTTATCATTCAATCTATCTTCCTTGAACCAGAGTAGCCTATTCAAGATATAGTTAGCTCAATATCATATATTGACTCATATGAGCATGGCCAAGCATTTCCATAGTCACAACTTATCCAGTGGTTGGGATATCACTTCAATGGAGGGAAAATTCCATCTACATTACCCACAATAACCCACAAGTGTCACAATGCACCTAATCACCACCTTTTTGGCAAATCTTATTCAGATTCACGTTGGGATAAGAGTGGGTAAGTCATTTAGTAAGTGTGGAAGATCGTTGGATAAGGATACATAAGTCCCTTGTAAGGTCGTTGGCTCCCTTGTATGGAAATGGGAATCTCATTTATCCTTTAATCTTGAAAAGGGTCATCTTTCATGTAACTCTTAGAATGGAATATGATGAGTGACTTAAGTTGGAAGATCTTAGAGTTGACCTCTTTGATATCCTTGCGAGGTAATACAATTTTATACTTTCAAAATCCCGGTTGGGTAAGCAACCGGGTAGTGGATTGAGTGCCTTAGTATTTTCTAAGGTTGGAACCACTCTAAACACCTTATCTCCTTCTTATTATCTCAATGTGGTTGTTTGAATTAAATTATTTTAAAATATCCATAAAACCCTATTCACCCCCCTGGTATCAGAGCAGGCTTCAAGGATCTCTAATCGAGTCTTGAAGAATGAAGGGTGGTGGTGTCTACAACTGCAAGCAAAAGAAAAGTATGGACCAATCTTCAACAAGTTGCAATTGGTGCTTAGGAACAAGGCAGACTACACCTAACTGTCCATGGAGGTCAAAGAAGGAAGAAGTGCATAAAGAATGCCTTATTGCTACAATAAGTGAAGAATAAGAAGAAGAGGTAAGCCTTTTTGATTTACCAAAAGAAGAGCTAATTGCTAGTCTTGAAGAGACACATAATAAGTATATTGAGTGCAAGAAGAAATTAAAGAAATCTAATAAAGCAAATGATGAGTTACATGCTAAACTTCTTGCTCTCACATCTAAAAATGAAGATCTCAAAAAGATTATTGAAGATCATGATATTAAGCTAAAATCTGTAGAAGCAAATTGCAATCTTATTTCCCTAGAAAAGCTAAAATTGCAAACTCAAGTAAATGATCTTCAAAAACAACCTGTTTTGTGTACACATCTAGATTATGATATTATTGTGAAAAAAAGAGATTCTTTATTATCTAATCTAGATCAAGCAAAGTTAGATATCAAGAAGAGAATGGATGAGATTGTTATGTTGCAACAAGAAGTGAGTAGTTTGAGTAAAATTGACATCCTTGATAAAATCTTAAATGATTCTTATCGTCAAGTTGGAAGGAGAGGACTAGGTTATAAGCCTAAAGGAAAATCTTATCAAAAACCTAGTTGGAGAAAGACACAAGTGCCAAAGAGTCAATCCATGAATGTACCTAGAGGCAAATATACATATGTACCCAAGAACAACCTAGAACAAAATCATAGAATGAGATATGAGGTTGATTCTATATGTTGCCATTATTGTTTACGTCTTGAACATTATTCCTTCCCGTGTCCTTACAAGAAAAAGGATGTTAAGTTAGTATGGGTTCCAAAACCCCCAAACTAAATGAATATAATTAAGTTGAGATATGACCAAAGACTCTAAGTTGCATATCTCCATGTCTATCTCAACTTAAAATAATAATATAACAAATTGATTCAAATCTCTAACTTGAAAATACACATTTTATATAAATCTGCAGAGACACATATTTAGAAATTTGTCTTAATTTGGGTTCTCAAAACCTAAAGATTTGAATATGATTAGTTGAGATTTGATCTACATATTACTTTGATATTTATATTTTTATCTCAACTAAAATGATTTTTAAATCACATAATTGAATTGAAAGAGATCTATGTTTTACTTATAAAATGAATTACTGAAAAACAATACAGAAAGTTAGGGTCAATTTGCTATTAACCCAAGCACCTCAATTGCTCTATATGATCAACTTAACACAAAAAAGGTCTCATAATTCATGTTTCATTCCAAACAAACAAAATCATAGAGAGAGAGGGAGTGTTAGGGTTTGGATGGAGAAAGTGGTGAAGATGGCAATCTAGGGTTTTCTTTTCCCAGAATTGATGAAATCAAGTAAATTTGTCATCTCTATATAGCCTTTCTTGGTGATTATTCTCTCACATGTCAAGATACCACCCCTTCTTTAATTTGATTCGAAATGATATCAAATCTCTCACTTTTTGCCACTCTTTCTCCATAATCATCCATTTCTAGGGTTTACAAGTTGAAATAAAGAAGAAAGTGGTGAATTGCGAGGAGTTTGATATGGATTCAGAAATTTCAGATGTGGGGCTACGTTTTAAGGTGTTTTCACACCTTAGGTGAGTGGGTAGTTCCTTTAAAGAGTAGATTTCACGAAATTGTGTTAAATCATCAATAATCTTTAATTCCTTTGTATGCAACTACATACCCTAAGTCTGCCATTCAGTTTAAACTTATGAATGATGACTAGGGGTGTAAACGGTGCGGGTACAGTGTGGGTCTGGCCATACCCATATCAATACCCATCTAATTTAGCGGATCCGGTTCCGGTTCTAGACCCACATAATACAAAACCTGGACCCGCACCATACCCGTACCCGCAATTATAGCGGGTATGCAGGTAAGCGGTTCCATAAAACATCATATTATTTCTATAAGAGAAATGACTATGTTCTATATATTTTAAGACAACTAGATATTGTTATTATATAGAATGTTAACATGCAATAGTTATATTAGACAATGCTATATTTTATACATTAACATTAATTGAGTTAATTGTTTACATAATTTGTAGTCATCGTCATAATGTTTAACTTATGTAGAAAGTAATGTAAATTAGTAGACATTTTGATTTTTAAGTTTATATATAATGTTCATTATTGAAACTAGAATAGTTAATTCTTTATGATATGACTAGTCTCAACCTTATTGTGGTTAGAGTAGGATATAATCTCAAGAATTATATTAATTAGACTAGTAAAGTATTATATATAACATGTTATTTAAGTAGTTACTTATGTATAGCGGGTACACAGGTCTAGCGGGTCTGGGTCCAATCATACCCATTATTGGACCCGCTTATATGTGGGTCCAAGGGTATACGGGTCTAAGGGTATGCGGGTATAAAAAAATAGACCCGTGACGGGTTTTTTAAGGGTCCAAATTTGTGGGTCCGCGGGTCTACCCGTACTCATTTGCAGCCCTAATGATGACCTAGAAATGGATTGTTTTCTTGTTGTGATGAATTTTAGATGATAAAATCATATTAGTAATGGATACAAATCATTTAAAATAGAATTTCCAAAGTTATTCCAAAAGTTATAAGAGTACCGAAATCTAGGGTTTTTGGTTATTTCTGAAATTGCTGTATAATTGAATAAAGAAGTTTACCTATTTGAATCTCCTTATTTATGAATGGTTATTTATTTTGAATGCAAAATACATATATTTTGAACACTATCTTGTATTTCATTTCATTTTATCAATGTTTTTTTGATATCTCAGTCAAGAGAGTGAAATCCTAGATGAATGGAAAGTTGAAAGTTTGTGAATAGACATCATGAAATTTAACTCATGCAATTCTTTTATAATTATAAATTCATTTGTTCAAATTCATTCTTGATGCATGATATTTCAGTAATTGGCGTGTAAACCCTAGTTCAGTTCATTCTAGGGTTTCATATATATGCTTGGTAATATGTGAACTGTTGAAAGTAGTATTTATTAGTGAAACTTTATGCTTCATTAAAATTTATGTGAGTCATATGACATGTGAATGGGGAGAATGATACCCTAAGGATAGGGTATTCAATGAATCAAATAATTTCTATTCAATGTTCTTCATCATGATGAATGTTCAGTTGCTCAGTTTACAATACAAATTGCTGATAATTTATGAAATGGAATGTTTATAAGATTAAATTAAGAAATGTTGATTTGATGACTGAACTATAAATTTAAAGAGTGAATTAGACTTTAGATGCCATGAACATTGTAGAGTCTTCATAGGATGAGGCCAACGTTGTGAGGAGGAAATGGCTTCCTGACTGGATGTAGTGAATATTGAGTAAGCCAGATCATACTAGAAGGGTGCGGGGGTCTTGAACGGTAGGGAAGACTCCTTTGGAATAGTGTGGTACCCAACACTACCCGGGTACCTGTGTTACAAGTTGTAGTGATCAGTGGTCAATAGGTCCACTGATGCCCAATAATCCAGAGTGCTTTGACTCTCCGCATGAGTACCCAAGTTTAGAGGAGGAGTCGAGATATCCATCGTCTCCCATTAGCCTCTGAGAGCCAGACTTGGCAACTACCTGCTACAAAACATGGCAGATGAGACTATAGGCTTGGGAACCCGGGCATGCTTCTAAGCCTTATACAATGAGATCGTAGCTTGCTGTGATGCTTTCACATGTCATGGTACATTTCATGTGGGTTCAAGACAAAATAATATGAATGAGAGATTAATTAGGAGTGTGCAGTTATTCATATAATCTTTGTTGTTATCCCCAATAACTTGCCATTTGTATGTTTCTGAAATACTAGTTTTATATGAGATTTATCAATTATTTTCAAATAATGATGTACACCTTTTTGATATTTAGAGTATCCTACCATATATTTGTGTATGAATGATTAATTCCTAAATAGTTCATTATTTTCAAACTTTAAGTTTAGTTTCTCAATAATATATCTTTGAATATTAAAGTGCTTTATAGCATTTCTTTGAAGTATTCATTCACTGTACGAGTAGGCTCACCCCTCCACTCAAAAATCTATAGGGAAAATATGTGGACCTGAAGAATATCAATGCCAGAGTAGGTCTCCCATGAGAGTTAAGTATCAGATTAGTGAAGTTCAGTTGGTCCCTATCAGTCTAGGTCCTTGTATAGAAGTGTGAGAGTTGTAAATGATGATGTGGAACTTTTATCATGTCGTATGTACATGGATATGTGAGAAACAAAATAAATGTTTAATAATGTATCTTTATTATTGATATCATATTAGAGTAATCAAGTTTTAAATCCCCTTGTATAACAAATTTATATGATTGAATGTGATAAAAATGAGTTTTAAACTAATTTTTTTAAGAGTGATCTTGGTATTATGTTTAATTCTCAACTTATGCCCTAATCTCATGATTAGTGGTAATCATGGGATGTGAGTGTAGTAGATAGTACATCCCAAAATTTTCTCCCTCATGTCCCTCTACCCTCTCCTTGATCTCATGATTTTTCCTCCACCATTCTTAGCTTGATTCTCCACATTATTCCTACAACCCATCCTAGTAAAATCCCCTATAACTACCTTCTCCCTATATTTTGTATATAACATAATATAAATGCTATACAATGTGCCTGCCACCCAAATAACTTCCATGTTTCAGAATACCTAATCTATCCATTGTTTCCACTCAAACTTCCTTCCTCCATTGCATCTATTTTCTACTTCTGTAAATTCTTGGTTTGGATTCTTGTTGTCCACATCATAGTAATACAATTAACCATGCCATAAGAATCCTTGGACCATTAGCAACCTTCCATAGTAGTCCCACTTTTTTCAATTCATCAATTATGAGATACTCAACCTATACTTACTCTTATAGAAGTATCCACATCCACATTTTGTCTTGGGTGGGAGTCTAACCCTTAAAAACATACATATCACTGCATTGTCTATGCCCAAAGGTGCTTATCCCTTGAATCTTTTCCTAGTAAGGTATATTACATATTTCCAATTTCCTTATCCTTCTAAACTTGATGCAACATTGATAAATCCATGTATGGTTTTATTTGATTTTTTCTTCTTCAACTTCCATTGTCTATTTTGAAGAAAAGAATGCTTGTTGAGAAACACATTTTTATGCTTGTCCAAGCTTCAATCTACCTTATGGTGTCAATGAACATGTACTCCATCCATGGAGGTCAAACAAAAAATGATTCATGGAGGTTGGCTCTCCATCCTTTCTAGTAGTTTGCATGGTTAGGAGTAGGTGCACATTTTGTTCCCTCCTATGTCTTGATTGGATCCCATCTTAGGAGGGAAAATCAACTTCTTGTTGTTTTTCTATGGATCTAATTGCAGGGAAGGTAGGGAGATGTCTAGTGGTGTTTTTCCTAGATGCCCCATTATTGAGTATTTCTGCACAAAAAATATAAGTGTTGAATCACTCTTTCTCATCTTTCTATTTTGATGTAGTCACATACATTTCAACAGATTCCATGGACTTCATTTTACATGTCATGCCATATGCTTTAAAAGCATTAGTGAGGGACATTTTAGTTGATTGAATTAGGTTTTTGTCTTATAAATTAATAATTGCATTAGTGCTTATAAA
>OY856409.1:1686593310-1686603310 GCA_963693085.1 Alisma plantago-aquatica | reverse complement strand
GAACGCTCGCCACCGGACAAGTGTTCGACAACCATGTAAAGAAAAAAGAGAAGCATCAATGTAATGTAACCGAGAGAGTCTCTATATAAACTCTCGAGGGATAGTAGTAGGGGCACTGGTGGTTGGAGTGAGTCCCAAAGGGTATCTATGTATGTAAATTAGGTCCTGCAATAAAAGAGCAGAGGCTCGATTTCCGAATTCTATTCCAGATTCCATTTCAAGTTCTTGAGATGATTCTTGCGTGCTAATTCCACAAGTGTAGGAAACAAGCTCCAGCCTGAGGATCATAATTCTTGTACTATCATAGAATAGGAAAGATAGTGTGTAACCCGTTACACCCCCAGTTCTTATATCTATATCAGTCGAGAGATATCTCTCCCTTATTCCATCCCGGAGGCCATTGTCCAGAAGTCCGACCAAGCAAAAGAATGCATAAGGACACAGGGACGTGAAGGCTATAGGATGATGAGGAGTCTGAGATCCTGAACGTCGAAGTCTAAGGAGTACTTCTCTTAGAAATCGTTAAGAGAAGATCGGCTGGCGATTGAAGATAAGAGGAAGCGAGGTGGGCAACACAGGTATACAGATTATTTTGCTATCTATGATACTCAGAGTGTTATCGTCTTCTTTCTGGATGCTAGTTTCTTACACTATAAATTTAATTATGCGAAAACCTCGTAGTATAAGAGAGAAGATATTAAGAATCCAATCTAAAAAATGTAAATGTAATCATTGTAGAAAAAATGAAAAAGCTAAGAAAGCATACAACACCCATAAGGACAGTTCGAGTATGTTTTCAAAGCATGATAACAGAATCAGAAAAATCTGTAACATAGAAATGGTATCAGAGCCATGTAACGATTCAAAACTCAAAGATAAAATTTTGAAGAATGAATATAACGATTTAGAAGATAATAACATATACGAAGCTTTAGATCTGGAATTTGAAGTTAATATTGAATAATATGTATAAGAAACTAGAAGTACAGGTTCATGAAAACCATTCAAGGAACTTTCAGAAGATCTAAGAAATGATAGTGGAATTACAAAGAACAATGGAATATTTGTATGAAAAACAAAATAACGAATGTTTATAAAAAATAAACCTATTCCAAACAAGTGGAAACGAAATAAGTTTATGTCATCTTCAGATAGAAGAAACAGACGACTTTAAAATCGAACAATTAGAAAATAGATACTTAGAAGCCAAAGCAGAAGAATTAGATAGTCTAAGTCAAGAAATAGTAAGATTAACGGAAAAAGTTAGAACGGTAAACATGAAACCTTTACAGGGAGAAAGTTCTGGAAGTCAAGTAACCATGCCTATTCCTACAACTGTCCCTAGCAGACAAGGCAGTAGAAATGAAACACCAGAACAACCAGGGGCGAGATACTGGTCAGATCCTAGCTTTAGAAGAAAACCTACTGATAGAAATAGATACGAAGGAATAAATTGGGCATCTGATAGAAGACCAAGTAATATTGCTATAGAAACCCCAGTTGATTATATGAATCAAGAATATATTAGTGCTAACGGAATTTATTTAAATTTAAATTGTGTTAGAAATATAGACGAAGCCATAACAAGATGGGAAAAAGCCACATATTTATCAGTTACGGCACAAAGTTATGATATTGAAATAGCATCAAGATTTTGTCATTTAACCTTCCAAGGAATCGTAGCAGATTGGTGGAAAGGATTAACTGACAACGATAAAGAAGCAGTAAAAGGAACAACAACCACATTAGCTCAAGTAGTAAACAACTATGAAAATGAATTAAGAAGAGAATTTTTAGGAGAAACGTGGAATGTAAATAAAGACACAGAAAAAGAAAAAGAAAAATAGAGATTTATCTTTTTATTATATAACTTAAAACTCTGTGATATGTGCCAAATTGATGAATATATATGTAAATTCCAGGAATATTTTTATAAAATATATGACAGAACGGATAAAAAAAATGTTACCAACAAGAGTTTATTAAATTTATTTTATACCAAGGTACCCGACCCATGGGGATTTAAAGCAATGTAATTATATCCCCAATACATCGGACAAAGAGCAGATACATTAGGAGGACGAATAGAATTTTTAAGAATGAAATTAGAAGAATGGTGTGCAGAAGCCACACTAAGTAGAAAAACAAATAAAGTAGTAAAACAAGGACTTTGTTGTTCCCAATTAACTCATCCAATAACCATAGGATGTGAACCAATGAGGTACAATAGAAGAAACAAATATAAATTCAAGAAAAGGAAAAGGTTTGGATTTAAACCTAAATCGAAACAAAAATATTACAGAAGAAAGAAAAATTATAATAAAAAGAAACCAAAAGAATATAAATGTTTTATATGTCAAGAAATAGGACATTATGCTAATGAATGTCCAAAAAGAGGATCTAAGAAGATTAATCAAAAGCAATTCGAGGAAATTATAGAAGAATAACTTTCTGAGATCGAAAATATTCAAGAATTTGTCCAAACAACTGATGATGAGCAATCCGATGGATCAATCTATTATTTCTCAGACACAGAATCAGACTGAAGAAGAGATAATAGAAGAATATCAAGAAGAAGCAGGAAATTTCTTGCAGGAAGTATTAATAGATAGAAAATTATTTAATAGAATAAGAAACACTGAATTAAGATTAGAAAATTCTGATGGATTTAGAACATCAATTTTTGAGAAAATTACCCAAAGAAAACATATTTTTTATTATGGAATAACTAATAGAGAAATGCCTATGCAAATAGAATATACTAGAAATAGAATAAATATACCTTTACTACGAAAGGAAGACTTAATGAGAAAAATGGAAAAAATAAAAGATAGATCTAAAATAGGATGGATTCACATAGGAGCTATTCAAATGATGATTAAAGAAACTTTTAGAGAAGGAATAGATTCACCTATAAATATTGTATTAATGGATAATAGAATTAATGATAGAAGAGATGCTACATTAGGAATATTACAGGGAAATCTTAATCATCAGAAACTAATCTTTAATATTTATCCAAAGATAAGTGTAAATATTAGAGATAATAATATAAATAGAACCCTAAGTTTAATACAAGATTTTCAAAGAACAGAATTTATGAAAAAAGGATCCATTCCTTATTCGATAACGTATATAATAAGCTATGCTCCTAGTAATACACATCACTCTAAAAAATTTGAAGATAAAGATATTATAATGTTTCCTAATATATTTAAAGACATAGGAAAAATTACTAAGCCAGATATAATATCAGAAATAGAAATACCAGAAAATATAAACATAGATGTTTAAGAAAAACCCCTAGTAACAGATAATAAAATCCCAAGGAGATTACGATATGAGGGAAATCAATTACAATTAACAAATGGAGACAGAATAGAAGAAGCTAGAGCAAGCATGGATAGATATAATGGAAGATTACGACCAATATTAAGAAATTTGCCAAGAACGACAAGTTTAAGAATTTTAGCAGACAATAGAAATGCTAGAAATTATAAATTATATGGAAAATATTTCAATGTACAAGAATGGAATATGACTACAATATTAATAGATTCAGGGGCAGGAGCTTCATTTATTCAACAAGGAATGATACCCTACTTACTAAAAAAAAAAACCCATAGGATCACCTTATGCATATACGAATTTTGATGGACAAGAATATAAAATTACACATCATGCCATTGTTCCAATTGAAATACAAGACATAAAAATAATATATATATACACATATATACGTATATATATATATATATATATATAATATATATATATATATATATATATATATATATATATATATATATATATATATATATATATATGCACGCATATATATATATATATGTATATATACGTATATATATACGTATATATCTATATATATATATATATGCGAGATACTGGTCAGACCCTAGCTTTAGAAGAAAACCTACTGATAGAAATAGATATGAAGGAATAAATTGGGCATCTGATAGAAGACCAAGTAATATTGCTATAGAAACCCCAGTTGATTATATGAATCAAGAATATATTAGCACTAACGGAATTTATTTAAATTTAAATTGTGTAAGAAATATAGATGAAGCCATAACAAGATGGGCAAAAGCCACATATTTATCAGTTACGGCCCAAAGTTATGATATTGAAACAGCATCAAGATTTTGTCATTTAACCTTCCAAGGAATCGTAGCAGATTGGTGGAAAGGTTTAACTGACAACGATAAAGAAGCAGTAAAAGGAACAACAACCACATTAGCTCAAGTAGTAAACAACTATGAAAACGAATTAAGAAGAGAATTTTTAGGAGAAACGTGGAATGTAAATAAAGACACAGAAAAAGAAAAAGAAAAACAGAGATTTATCTTTTTATTATATAACTTAAAACTCTGTGATATGTGCCGAATTGATGAATATATATGTAAATTCCAGGAATATTTTTATAAAATATATGACAGAACGGATAAAGAAAATGTTACCAATAAGAGTTTATTAAATTTATTTTATACCAAGGTACCCGACCCATGGGGATTTAAAGCGATGCAATTATATCCCCAATACATCGGACAAAGAGCAGATACATTAGGAGGACGAATAGAATTTTTAAGAATGAAATTAGAAGAATGGTGTGCAGAAGCCACACTAAGTAGAAAAACAAATAAAGTAGTAAAACAAGGACTTTGTTGTTCCCAATTAACTCATCCAATAACCATAGGATGTGAACCAATGAGGTACAATAGAAGAAACAAATATAAATTCAAGAAAAGGAAAAGGTTTGGATTTAAACCTAAACCGAAACAAAAATATTACAGAAGAAAGAAAAATTATAATAGAAAGAAACTAAAAGAATGTAAATGTTTTATATGTCAAGAAATAGGACATTATGCTAATGAATGTCCAAAAAGAGGATCTAAGAAGATTAATCAAAAGCAATTCGAGGAAATTATAGAAGAAGAACTTTCTGAGATCGAAAATATTCAAGAATTTGTCCAAACAACTGATGATGAGCAATCCGATGGATCAATCTATTATTTCTCAGACACAGAATCAGACTGAAGAAGAAATAATAGAAGAATATCAGGAAGAAGCAGGAAATTTCTTGCAAGAAGTATTAATAGATAGAAAATTATTTAATAGGATAAGAAACACCGAATTAAGATTAGAAAATTCTGATGGATTTAAAACATCAATTTTTGAGAAAATTACCCAAAGAAAACATATTTTTTATTATGGAATAACTAATAGAGAAATGCCTATGCAAATAGAATATACTAGAAATAGAATAAATATACCTTTACTACGAAAGGAGGACTTAATGAGGAAAATGGATCTAAAATAGGATGGATTCACATAGGAGCCATTCAAATGATGATCAAAGCAACTTTTAGAGAAGGAATAGATTCACATATAAATATGGTATTAATAGATAATAGGATTAATGATAGAAGAGATGCTACGTTAGGAATATTACAAGGAAATCTTAGTCATCAGAAACTAATATTTAATATTTATCCAAAGATAAGTGTAAATATTAGAGATAATAATATAAACAGAACCTTAAGTTTAATACAGGATTTTCAAAGAACAGAATTTATGAAAAAAGGATCTATTCCTTATTCGATAACATATATAATAAGCTATGCTCTTAGTAATACACATCACTCAGAAAAATTTGAAGATAAAGATATTATAATGCTTCCTAATATATTTAAAGACATAGGAAAAATTACTAAGCCAGATATAATATCTGAAATAGATATACCAGAAAACATAAACATAGATGTTTCAGAGAAACCCCTAGTAACAGATAATAAAATCCCAAGAAGATTACGATATGAGGGAAATCAATTACAATTAACAAATGGAGATAGAATAGAAGAAGCTAGAGCAAGCACAGATAGATATAACGGAAGATTACGACCAATATTAAGAAATTTGCCAAGAACGACAAGTTTAAGAATTTTAGCAGACAATAGAAATGCTAGAAATTATAAATTATATGGAAAATACTTCAATGGACAAGAATGGAATATGACTACAATATTAATAGATTCAGGGGCAGGAGCTTCATTTATTCAACAAGGAATGATACCCTACTTAGAAAAAATACCCATAGGATCACCTTATGCATATACGAATTTTGATGGACAAGAATATGAAATCACACATCAGGCCATTGTTCCAATTGAAATACAAGATATAAAATTGATATTACGCTATATGTACAATCAGATAGTCGTAATGACGACATAGAAATTATACTAGGAATGAGTGCATTACAACAAATGGAACCATTTTCACTACAAAGGGAAGGACTATATTTTACACATAATAACCAAGAATATTTTTGGAAAAAAGACAATGACTAGTATATATAGTGTCTACATAGTAGCAGGAATTATATATGAGGAATATAAAACAGAATATTTTCATGCATTCATAGACACAGGTGCAGGAACTTGCATTGTGCGAAGACAATGTTTTCCTGAAAAATATATCACAACACTACCTACGTTATATGGAAAAGATTTTTCAGGAAAAAGACACGAATTAACTCATGGAGTTAAAAAACCTAAAATCATTTTAGGAAATTATATAATTACATGTCCACCATTTTATACCCCTGAATATGCACAACAAGATATATTATTAGGAAATAACTTCACACAAAAATTTAAATTATATATACAACATCAAAATTATATTCAGTTATTAACACCCTGTGACCATTGGATTACAGTAAAAAGAATACAAAAAGCATATAAAAGAAACAAATTTAATTTTCGCAGCAAACGTGGTGATTATATTACAAATAAAAAACAACCAATAACAGGGAGAATCATTGCACAACTCAATATACAAGATATTGAGGCATTATTTGAAAAGAACTATAGTGATAATCCATTAGCCCTTTGGAATATCAGTCAAGAATGGGCTACAATCGAACTAATTGATGAAAATAAAATAATCAGAGTAAAACCCATGAGATATAATCCTGTTGATATCGAGGAATTCCGTACCCAATTACAAGAATTAGAAACATCACAACTAATACAAAAATCAAAAAGCCCACATTCTAGTCCAGCATTCATGGTAAGAAACCATGCAGAAATAAAAAGAGGAAAAGCTAGAATGGTAGTAAATTATAAGCAACTAAATCAATATACCAAGTTTGATGGATATTTTCTTCCACATAAAGAAACCTTAATTAATATGACAAGAGGAAAAAATATTTATTCAAAATTTGACTGTAAATCAGGATTTTACCAAATACGATTAGATGAAAAAAGTATACCATTAACGACATTTAGCACTCCAAAAGGACATTATGAATGGACGGTAATGCCCTTTGGATTAAAAAATGCTCCACAGATATATCAAAGAAGAATGGATAAGGTATTTGAACCATATAACTCTTTTTGTCTAGTATATGTTGATGACATTTTAATAGCCAGTAAAAATGAGGAAAAACATTATAAACATTTACAAATATTTTCCCTTCTTTGTCAAAAGACAGGAATAGTATTATCTAAGAAGAAAACAGAAATTTGTAAATCTAAAATAGAATTCTTAGGACTAAAATTAGACTCAAGTGGAATAGAATTACAGGAACATATTGTAGAAAAAATTGTTAAGTTTCCAGATAAAATAGAAGACAAAAAACAATTACAAAGATTTTTGGGATGTTTAAATTACGCTGAACAATTCATAGAAAACTTGGCAAAATTAAGGAATCCCTTACAAAAACTATTAAAGAAAAATACTATTTTTCTTATGACAGAAGAACTCATAAATCATGTTAGATTTATAAAAGAAAAATGTAAAAATTTACCAAGATTAGATCTTCCTTTAGAAAATGACGAATTAATAATAGAAACCGATGCCTTAGAAGAATTTTGGGGAGCAGTCTTAAAAAAGAAAGATGAACAAAAAGAAAAAATATGCAAATATACATCTGGAACATTTACAGATACAGAAAAAAGATATCACTCAAACGAAAAAGAATTATTAGCATTAAAAAAGGGAATTAAAAAGTTTTCCTATTTTTTATTACCTAAAAAATTCCTAGTAAGAGTTGATAATACGCAGGTAAAAGCTTTTATTAAAAATAATTTACCATCCACGCCAGAATACAAAAGACTAAGTAGATGGCAAACATTCTTTGCAGAATATATTTTTGATATAGAAATTATTAAAGGAGAAACTAACGTTCTTGCAGATTTTTTATCAAGAGAATACAATGGAGCAGGTTGACAAAAAACTTGCAGAATTGGAAGCTCGACTACAACGAAATTGCAATTTGTTACAAGAAAATTACGTAGAATTAGTAGAGATGATCCAAAAGCAAGATAAAATTATTGATAACATAGAAGAAAGTAAACAAGACATTGCAGGAATAAGTGCTGATTTAAACTGCTTCAGAAGGGAGATTAAACAAAAAGGATCAGAAACAAGGACGGATAAAATGACAGGTAAAAGGCCGATAGACATATCTCTCCAGATTTCTGATTCTGTCAGAAAAAATAATGAAAATACAAGCCTGACGGCAAAAGAAAGCAGCTTTAAAACTGCTAAGACCAGCTTTACAGCTGAGAATACTATCTCCTCGGAGAAAGAAAGTAGCCAAGTGGCAAGAAGCAGTTTTCAAACTGCTATTTCTTCAGAAAATAGTTCCCGCCTAACAGCGGAGAATATGATCTCTTCGGAGAAAGAATCCCGCAATAAAGCGGAAAATATAAAATTGATGCCCGAAAGGATATATAAATTCAGGGTATCTCAGAATGAGCAGGAGTATGACCTGCAATTGAGTCTTGCAGAATTTTTAGCAAAAAATGAAAAAGAATATAGAACTTTATTAGAGATTGTTTACAATCTCAAAACGACAGAAACATGTGTTCCAGATCATACGGGAATATATCCCAGGATTAACTTTGACAAAGGAGCGGATCCAAGAATCATCAGAGACTGTTTCAGAATCGGAGCTGCAAATTTAATATATTTAAGCCAAGACCTTGGGGAAATACAAGGACTACCCCAAGATATTGCCAGAGCAATTAGAGAATTTAAAAGCAATAGTCCACTAGTAAAACCTACTAGTGACATTTATATCAAGATTTTCTCAGCATCGGAGGACTGGGAAAAATTAAAGAAATTCAGTCCAATACACTGCATTCAAATTGGGGTCTCTTCCCCAGAATACGTCAAAGAGATTGATGCAGATTACAGAAAAGAATTTGAAGAGAACAATGTTAACAAGGAATTTGTTGAAACTAGAAGGGCATTAGGATTAAAAGTCCTTTGCCAAGTATTGGAAAAATTAATTAATGAAAATCGAAGTTGGCTTCATAAAGCTTCAGATAACACAATTATTCTATCCAATACGAGAAGAACTAATACATCCACAAAAATCAATTTAGAAAGGTTTCTAAAAAGAATAGAAACCGGACAAATCAAATCAAGCGACAGATGTCAGCATATATTTTGCCAACTCAGAAGACATGAAGGGAAAATATGTCCCGCATGTCAAGATAAGATGGAAAGAGACAGCCATAGTAGCACAAGCCGATAAAAAGCATTCTAGAAGAAAACACGTCATCAATGACGTAAGAAGACACTTGCAAGAAGCAAAGAACGACAAAGAATCCTCCACCGGACAGATGTACGTTGGAGAAAGATTTCAAAAAGAAGAACGCTCGCCACCGGACAAGTGTTCGACAACCATGTAAAGAAAAAAGAGAAGCATCAATGTAATGTAACCGAGAGAGTCTCTATATAAACTCTCGAGGGATAGTAGTAGGGGGCACGGGTAGTCGGAGAGCCCGAAGAGTAGCTATGTATGTAAATTAGGTTTTGCAATAAAAGAGCAGAGGCTCGATTCCCCAATTCTATTCCAGATTCCATCTTCAATTTCTTGAGATGATTCTTACGCGTTAAATCCTATAAGTGTAGGAAGCCAGCTCCAGCTGGAAGAGGATAATCCTTGTACTATCATAGAATA